>JAMQGT020003825.1:0-166523 GCA_024447675.2 Pterophyllum scalare
TTGGTCAGATGATTTACCTCAAAAACTGGATATAATGTGTTTATTTTCGGTACAGAGTAGCATTAAATTATCACTAAAATCAGGATGATTGACTGCAGTTTGGTGGGAAGATTCATTTCCCCATGCAGTAGTTTGTATTTGAAGGCATTAATCACATACTTTTAGCTGTTATTACCTGTAATAATAAAATGCTGCATAAACAAACATGTTCCACCAAACTCCAGTCACTTTATTACAGGTAATAACAGCTAAAAGTATGTGATTAATGCCTTCAAATACAAATACTAATCAGTGGGGAAATCAATCTTCCCACCAAACTGCAGTCAATCGTCCTCAGATTTAGTGATAATTTAATGCTACTCTGTACCGAAAATAAACACATTATATCCAGTTTGTAACTTGAGGTAAATCATGTGACCAAAGGTGGGCGAATACTGCATGACACATGTTTTTAAAAAAGGCACTTTCCACCAAACTTCACTCAATTTTCACCTAATTTTCAGGATTTCTCCACAGTTCCGAAAAAATAATAATCTAATTTTCACTGTGTGAGGTAAGCTACGTGTCCAGCATACCTGACAGGTAAATCTATTTACAGGTGAATGCTTGTCCGGCTCAGCTGATCGTGAGTACAGGTGAGCTGGCCGTGCTCGGAGCCACTGTTTGCGTTAAACACGTCTGGTGCTGGTGGTGGATGGAGGCTGACGCAACGCGGTGCCAACACTCCAAGCCTCACGTTTACACCCAAACACCACCCAGACACACAGCGCACAGCTCCGACGGACACCTGAATGTCGCAACTCGAGGATGAAGCTCAACCTGAGAGGGGCCGCTCCTCCCGGTTAGCCCCAGGGCTAGCAGCTTCACCCCGATACAGACTAGCTGCTAGCTGCTGGCCCGTTAGTCGCTACGCTGGCGGGAGGAGGGCGCTACTCCGGGGCTCGAACTTGAGCAAGACCCGCCGGGTTCGCCCGGAAAAGTTTGTATCAGGAGCAGCTGTGACGGCGCAGGCGGAGCAGCAGCGGCTTCAGCGCGTCTCCGTCGCAGTTCATACCGGCCCGGTGAGGCTGCCGAGCCCGCATCTCAGCGAGCCTCACCGCGCCTTCAATCTCAAGAGGACGGAGCCGCGTCCACGGCCGAAGCTCAGAGAGGGAGAGAGCAGGAAGGACCTACCTTAATCAGAACCGGCCTCCTCCGCTGGTTCTCCTCCGTCAGCACCGCCGGACTCCCGCAACAGTCAGGCAGCGTGTCCGCGCACGGTCACTTCCGGCTCACGGTGGATGACCCGGAAGGGGCTCCGGACCGTCTGCGGACCGTCCAAACTTGAAGAATATTAGTAGTTTAAAATATTAATAATATAAAATACACACCATAAAACCAGAGGAACAGAGTCCAAACCAGATATTCACCACTTCTGTCAAGAAGTAATTTCAGGTTAATCAGTGACTCTGTGATATATTTACTTCGTATTATTACTTTCTTATTCTTTTTGTAATCCTCTGATTTTGTTTCTTTTTATGTAAGTCTGGCAGTAAGATGCTCTGTATATCCTTTTTAAATTATTAATAAAGTAATAAACGAGGAGGCAACTGAGGCTGTATTTGCAGCCACATGAACCCACAGGTTCAAACATTATATTAATATGTTAAAACTGATTTTGGAACATTTGTAGAAGGACATCATGGGTTTATTTACCTCTGAAACCTTTCAGAAACATTTTTGCTATTTTTAATTCCTCTGATTGTGCAGTAAATAAACAATAAATAAATGCATAAATGAGGACTGTCTCCAGTTTAACTCTGACTGCAGAGAAGCTTCAGGATGAATTTATGACCGCCAGTTTATTAAACCACACAAATAACAAACAAAAATATGATAACAGAGGTGAGAGCGTATACCTGAACAGGTATACGATCTTCCTTCTGAGGTTACAGTTTAACATGCAGTTTGTTTTCTTCTCCGAGGGTCAGAGGTCGAAGTTCAACGTGAGGAACATTCACTATTCTAGATACAAAGCTGTGTGTGTGATGACACTAGTCATATCACACCTTTCCAACAGTTAAACATCTGGTGGGGTCACATAACAGGATATAGCAGTCCGTTCAGCAGGTAGAGATCAAACACTCACAGTGACTGATCACGTCAGTGTGAGTCCTCAGCTTCACCTGTCTGCAGTGGAAACAGCTGATTGGTCAGAACTTTCACTCTGTAACATCAGTGTGTTGTTAATAAAGCTGAATCTTTATTAACAGCTCTGTGAAGGACACTCGGAGCTCAGTGTGAGCTGTTTGCTCCTGGGTCAAGCTCAGAGCTGCTCTTCATCGTGAAGCTTGCTGGGCCGAATCTCTGCTGCGGTCAGCAGGACTTAGGCTTAAAATAAAGAAATCACCCTTTTCTCCGCCTGCTCGGTCACAGACCCTCAGAGTGATGTTCCTGCTGCTCTCTGTCTTTTGTCAGGGTTTAGATCTCTGGGTCGGAAGGGCTTCATGTCAGATGTTTGACAGATGTTTGACAGCCTGCTGGTAAATAAGTTCCCTTTATGTGTTTCTGAGGGGACTCCGTTCGGAGAGCACCTCCGCGGGACTTCCGGTCTGGGTTTGACGTGCGCATGCTCCGCCCTGCCACTTCCTCTTTTCCTGTGGCAGTGAGCGAGTGGCACCATGAAGGCGTCCGGCACGGTTCGTAAAACCTTAATTTACACATTTATACGCTCCGCAGGCGGCCTCTCACGGCATTTTTATCAAAATAACGTCTAATCTGAGAGGTTCGTGCGGGATTATTTCCATAAAGTCAGATTTTAAACGGGATTTTGATCCTTTTTCGTTCCGAAGCGTTTGCGGCTACAACATGGCGTCCGCGGCACCATGTGGGCTCGGAGTCGGGCTGGAGGCTGCATCCGCGGTGCGTGAGTGCTTCCAGGCTATCCCCGAGAGATGAGCTCGGTTATATCTGCGGACTGCGGCCCGGCGCGGTCACAGCTTTCATTTAACACGGTTTAAATTTAGCGCAGCTCGGCCTGCGATAATAGGCGCTCACGTTAGCCGCTAACGTGAGCTCTAATCCGGGCTCTCAACGTACCTTTTTTTTTTTTTATTTAACCCGGGATACCGAGCCGGGTTAAAGAGCAGCTCTGAATTGATCGGTGTTTTATAAATGTGGAGGCTTTATGGAGCGTTTTAAGGCTTAAACTGCGGATTTTGTAGAATCGCCGCTTTTCCAAACGGAGTGCTGCATGTGTTTTAGTGCCGCAGGAACTCTGCGAGCTGCGGCTTTACTTCTCTTCTTTGGACCCGAACAGCACTCCGTGTAAAGTGCCCGGTAACCGGCACAGAGCCCCGGCAGTAAACAGTGAAATACAGCACTACAATAAAAGTCTGTTAATAGAAACCAGTGGCTGCGGAACCTGGCTTATAAAGAGCGCAGCTGAAGGTTTTCTCCCGTTTCTCAGTAACGGAGTGACAGGTGTCTGCACACCTGTGGGGACGTTAGAAAAAAGAGGTGCCATTATAGAGCTCGGCTATTGTTAATGGCAAGAAAATAAAATAATTACAAGTAATAGTTATGAATTCCATGTTTTAAATCCCCACATTATTAAAGGGGATCATGCAATTAATTTATGGCTATATATATATATGTGTGTGTGTGTGTGTGTGTGTTTAAAACGTTTTCATGTCTTTGTTACTGTTTGTTTGGGCTGAAGCTTAAATGGGGTTGAAGTGTACAGACTGTAGTGTAGCAGGTGTCCCTATTGTGATGGTGTCTCCATTCGCACCCAAACCCAAAGGTCACACCATGTCCGTGGTGTGATTTTGTCTGGTGTGCAAACAGGAACTTGGTCCTTGTCGCCTTTCTCTGCTGCTGCCGTGCCTCTGAAAGTGAATTCAAGGCTCAACAAGTCCGACCTTCGTCTCGCTGTCTGACTGCTGCGATTGTTTTTCCTCTCTGTGACACATCTTCGTCTTCTTCCTGCAGCTTAGGGAGTACAAAGTCATTGGGCGTCTGCTGCCCTCTACCAAGAACCCCGCCCCCCCCCTGTACCGGATGAGGATCTTTGCCTCGAACCACATCGTGGCCAAGTCTCGCTTCTGGTACTTTGTTTCCCAGCTGAGGAAGATGAAGAAGGCCTCTGGAGAGATAGTCTACTGTGGCCTGGTGAGTGTCTCTGTTTAAACTTTGACTTTTCTTCTTTAGCTCCTCTGATGGCGTCTCCAACGTCTCGCTGTGTTTCCTGTTCAGGTCAATGAGAAGACGCCTCTGAAGGTGAAGAACTTCGGTATCTGGCTGCGCTACGATTCCCGCAGCGGCACCCACAACATGTACAGAGAGTACAGAGACCTGACCACGTCTGGAGCCGTCACTCAGTGCTGTGAGTATCAAGCACGGATGGTCACGCCCACCACACCAGGCGCACGCGTCAGCTGACCGTCAGCTGGTGAATAAGACGGCGTTTAATGACGTCAGCAGCCAGAATTTATCGTTTGAAAATGGTGCAAATAATTTAGAACGGTTACTTTTTAGAAATCAAACACGTTCACCTGAAGAAAGGTGAGTCAGTAACTGCAGCCGTGAAGAAAATCCTGTTAGCAGCCAGATGTTTGGTTTACAGATGAAGTTTATCCCAAAAATGGGACTTAAAATAATTAAATAAGATTTAATATTGTAGCGCACGCAGCTTCAGTAAAGGAAGCGGCTCAATAAGAAGGTGGCGCAGTAAGAGTGTCAGCAGCACGTCTGCTAGTTTAAAGCAGCAGTGTGTCTTTTATTTGAGCTTGTTGTGTGGACTCCTGTGTCTGTAGAACATCTGGACGCTCTGGTGTAAACGCCGGACAGTAAATGGTTAAAGTGACGTCTTCAGAGTCACTTCAGGAAACACACGGTCTGCAGGATTGTGACTGCTTCATAGCAGCTTTGTACAAACCAGCAGCTGCTGCAGAGCATCTTCATGCTCCATGATCTCCATGCTCTGCATCCATCTCTGGATCCTCAGCAGTGTTACGGAGCCAGGATGAGCTCCGTCCTGGCTCTGAATGTCCCGCTGAGCTCGTTTTTCACTCTGCAGAGTCTGATTTTGTTTAAGCTGCTCGTGAGCTTTGCAGCCCTGCAGGCATCAGGGCCTGGTTTCTGGGCTGATGTTTGACTTAGACCTGCTAAAACCAGCACTGCTTGTCACTGTTGGAGCGATTCTGATGGAGGACCAGATTTTAAAGGTGTAACAGAGAAACTCTGTGCTGCAGTCTGAGGGAGGAGAAGCTCCTGAAGATCACTGTCACAGCCATTCGCTGAGGAACAGGAGAGGAGGGGTCGGCACACAGAGGTGGAGGATGACTTCATGAAGTCTAATCAGATGGTTGGTGTGATCTGACAGCAGGTGGTTATGGTCCAAAACACCTGAGAGTCGGGACGAGCCTGCAGGAGTTATTTTAGGGTTAAACTTGGTTTTAAAGTTCAGTGAATTACCTGTGAAGGTGTTTTTTAGGCTCAATGAGGCCATAAAATCATAATTATTTAACAGGATTATTCCTTAACTTAAACATCTGAAGTCAATGAACGTGATCTTATTGAAGTGATGGCCTGGGGTCAGGAAGAGTTCTGATTGGCTGGCGGCTGACCCACTGATGCCGTTTCCAGCTGTGATCAGCTGATCAGAGATGAAGTGTTTTTCTGGCTTTCATTAAAGAGGCCATTAGTGGTGCAGAGGGCGCCAGCGAGCGTTTCACTCACCTGAAGCTGAAGGTAGAAACACAGCATCAGGTGAGTGTGTAGCACAGATCGTCTTGGTGCTGTTGTCTCTGAAAGCTGGATTAAGTTGGATTTTTAAAGTGATGCAGGAATGCCGGGAGCATAAAACACGACTCGTATTATCCAGAAACATCCGCACAGAGCAGCTGCTTCCTGTCTGTTAAGCTCCGCCTCTTTTTCTCGTTCAGACCGGGATATGGGAGCTCGCCATCGCGCCCGCGCCCACTCCATCCAGATCATGAAGGTGCAGGTGATCGCCGCCAACAAGTGTCGCAGACCTGCCATCAAGCAGTTCCACGTAAGTCCTCTCTTCGCCCTCCCTCAGCAGGAGGCGGGGCTCTCTCTGGGCTGCCGCCGCCATCGTCAGCTCCAGCTTGTAAACCCGCCACACAAACTGCCAGGTTCCTCTTCCAGGTTTCTGAGCCTCCGTCTTCAAACCTGGCGGTCGTGAAGCCGGCGACAGATGATGTAATCAGGTTCGTTTGAGGATTTAATGTCTGACCGTGTCACTCTTTTTACCTGCAGGACTCCAAGATCAGGTTCCCTCTGCCCCACCGGGTCCTGCGCCGCCAGCACAAACCCCGCTTCACCACCAAGAGACCAAACACCTTCTACTAAAAGCAGTTTTTCTTTTTGTGCGGGAAATAATAAAAAGAATACGGAAAATCAGAAGCCTCGTGTCTGTGATGCTGTCAGCCTTTA
The DNA here is from genome assembly GCA_024447675.2 of Pterophyllum scalare. Taxonomy (NCBI): domain Eukaryota; kingdom Metazoa; phylum Chordata; class Actinopteri; order Cichliformes; family Cichlidae; genus Pterophyllum; species Pterophyllum scalare. The sequence continues at coordinate 6,442 of JAMQGT020003825.1, forward strand.
CTGATCGATCTGAATTTTACCCACTGGTGTGTTTAAAGGGCTGTAAGTGTGGAGGTGAGCGTGTGCACAGCCCCTGGGTGTCTGGCAGGAACTTAGATTTGGGTGATAAAACAATTAATTGAAAACATAAACGAAAGTTGTTTTTTTTTTTAAGCCTGACATGTCTGGCAGTTTTCTTAATCGGAATATGATCCCAATGGTTTACAAACATATTTGCTTTTCCAAGAGTAGCTCTGTAAGTTTTCCAATAGGCTACTTTAATCTTTGTATTTTTATTTAGTTTTATTTATTTACGCCACGCCTGACAGAAAGGAAAGAAACACAAACACACAGTCCGGGACCAACCTCCCCCTGTGAGAAACTACTGGCTCCTAGAGGTGGCAGACATTCTGTCCAGACTGATGTGCTCTAAAAGTAGATTCTTATAGTACACAAATCATTTCTGGATTTCCAGCTCATGAGGACAGATTTCTTAGTGATGCGTAAGGCAGTGAGAACTACGTGTGATCTATTTGCTTCCATGTTTAATTCACCCACATCACCTAAAACACAGTTTTGGTGAAGCTGGGATACCACAATTAAACCCTGTGTTTAAGTCTTCACATATCCTCTGCCAGAACCTCTGAGCAGGTGTACGAGACCACACAGCATGCATGTAGTTCTCAGCATGATTGCCTGAACAGTGGGTGCATATGTTTGTGTCTCTGAGGCCCAGCTGGGACATCCTGTGTCCTGTGTAGTGTATTCTATGGAGAGTTTTCCATGAAAGAAACCTGGTTACAGTTCACTGTATGTAAATGTTCCCTCTTCAGATGATGAACTGAAGCAGTGACCTCCAGCTTTCTCTCCAAACTCCTGAATGGTGGTTTGACCTCCTGGAACAAAGGAGCTTCTGTCCTGAAGCTGATCTGGTTTCTAGAGTTTCTGATGACCAAACAGCAGAGTCACACCAGCACTCACTGATCAGCTGTTTCTATCGGTGGTGCTGATGAGCCTGCTCAGGTGGAGGAGGTGGAAGCAGGAGTCGGCGCAGCTTCATCTGCAGGAGCTCCTGATTTAAACATCACACCACTGATGTGTCAGCTTACAAAGACCCTGATCTCTGACCTTTGACCTCCACAGTGGCTGTGAGGCTGCTGCTGTTGCACCATCTGTCCACACGGCGGTGCTGTTGTCCAGGCCATGAAGGTGGAGCTGAACAGAAACATGGGTCAAAGCTGACTGATCACTGATAAGTTTATTGATCTGTGTGCTGATGATGTCCTCCTCCTCCTCAGCTGAAGCTGCTTGTCCTGCTCAGATCTTCCTGCTTTCTGTTCTGGATCTATTTTCCAGTTTCATGACATCAATCCATACCAGATAATCTCAGGTGGATTTTACCTGCATGTCTGGCCCCCGAAAGGCCCCAAAAACAGAGAGGAAGAAAATCTTTCCTTTGAGGTTGTTATTAAAAAGTTTACGGGCAGGTTTGCATAAAAAAATGATATTTCTGCCAAACAGTGAGTAGAAACAACGTGGGTGGATGTCCATCATCAGTCCTGCGTTCCAATACACTGCCCTCCCTGAACACCTGATGGTGGAAACATTGACATGAAGCCTGGAGCAGCCAGGAATCGAACCACCAACCGTCCAATTAGTAGGTGACCTGCTGTACTTCCTGTGCTGCAGCCACCGTTATGCTGGTTTTGAATGGTGCTATTTTCCAGAGATCTGATTGGTCAGTAGGTGGTGGTTTTGTACCTGCTGATCTCTAATCTGGACCATAACCTGCTCTGAGGTGGGTTAGAGCTGCATTGGTTACCATAGTGATAGATCCAGGATTTAACCTGAAGTTACCTGGATAAGCTCCAAATCCTCAGGTCTGCAGGTCTGTGCCGAGCTTCCTCCCACAGTCCAAAGAGATGCTGGTTTATCGTTAGCGGCTGATTCTAAACAGAGTGAAGGTGGGAATGTGGCTGGTAGAGTGGAAAGGCTCAGCATGATCATTGCTCCAGGTCAGTTCTTCAGACTCGGCTGTAATCCGCGATGTGTGGACAGACCTGCAGAGAAGGTCCCTGAGGAAAGTTGGACTCTTCCTCCTCTTCCTCTCGCTGTGACCTTCTCTGTGGTTGGTTGTGGGCAGCGTGCTGGGAGCAGGACAGTGAGGTCTGTACAGTTTTCTGGGAGTAAACTGGGCATGTGCAGAGAGGACCTCAGAACTTCTTAACGAGTCACCTTTATATATGTGTAAACTCGTTAGAGAAACAGAGGGAGGCAGACAGCGGGGGAACAGCGACTGATGGCCGATTAGACGCCAGTGCGCGCCCGCTTGCTCATTTTTTTCCGTTTTTTTGTGAGCAGCTCCTCGAAGAGCAATTTTGACAGGAAGCAGGTTATAGCTCCAGAAATGAATCCCACACAAAGCAGCTCAGTCTGTATGGCAGGGATTTTATTGTTGGGCTTAAAAGGCCGTTTAGTTTAAGTTCTCAGGGCTTCGAGCTCCGACTGCACACAGAGTTAAAGCTTCCCAGAGGAGCTCATTGGGAACGCCGAGCTGCCAAGAGCTCAGAGGCCCTTAAATGCCGCTGGCTGCTCTCTGGATGTTTGAAATACTGCTGATGGCTCTCACACAGAAAATAACCATTTAAAGGCAGGGAGAGAGGGCGTCTGATACCAGCCTGCTGCAGGACGGAGCTACGGTGGCCCGGAGGTCCAAAATACTACAAACATAAGAACTTTCCTCTATTAACGAGCTCGTTTCCAGACTCTAAACTCACCTGCCATTAGCATCAGCTCGCTCTCCACTGAGGTCAGCAGCTCCAGGTTAAACGTCTGTGATGAGGAGGAGCAGAAAGAAGCAGTGGTGCCCCAGATGCTTGATCTGTTTCTGATAATTCTCTGGGGAAAACTTCAAAATATTCATTCTGGGTAAACTTTGGAACCTGTGGGATTAAATTAAAATGACATTTCCTGACTGGGTTAACACAAAAAATATTACGGCAGGGACATTTTTCAGGGTCGTCGCAGGAAAAACCAATCAGGGACGCCTGATTCTGACCCTGAAGAGATCCCGGCTGGAAGACGATCCTGGTATCAAATGCAGGAAAGAAGGCGACCTTTCATCTGCTCTGAGCAGCCGCCTGTCCCACATGCTCATGTGAGCCTTCAGAGTTTACCCAGAATGCACTTTTTTGGTACACGCAGCAGAAAAAAACAACACAGCGACAGACAAAACCCCAGTGACATTACAATGAAATGACAGTATCATGAAGACCTTTCTTAGCAGTCTGAGGGTGAAAGTATTCTGCAGCGGATACTGAACCCTCGATGCATCCGTCCGAGTGTGAGTGTGTATGAATGTGTGTGATCGGCTGAATGAGACTGAGTGCTCAGTGTCAGTCCATTTACCATCAGTGGTTTATCAGAGGGAGCATCCACAGCTGCTGACGGTGAGCTGAGAACGTCACGGCCTCGCTCCTCTGCTCTCTGTTTCACTGTGTTAAGCCCTGCCCCCACCCACCCAGCACACTGGACAGAGCATCAGTGACGTAGAGACCACCTGTTACTGTATTATTCTGCCATCTGCACCATCATCAGTGAGCCCATCAGAGGTGCTGCAGAGCATCGGGTTATTTATTGTGTAGTGGAAGCAGACGTGTCACTTTGGGCTCTAAAAGCTGCCGTTTCTTCCTGTTTCCTGATGTTTTTCAGCCCAAACGATTCATTAAAAAAGAACTGCAGCTCATCTCAGCAGTAAATCACTGATGTGTGCTGCAGCTGCAGAGTAACCGGGTTTCATGTTAGCTCTGTTTGCTTCCTTCACACTGAGGGGAACCCTGAGGCTCTGACCTGACCACAGTCTGGTCTCGGCCTCAGCCAGGTTTACTGTTCTGTGGCCTGGGCCAACAGCTTGAGGCGGCCGGGAGGCTTTGTGGATCTCCGGCCGGCCAAAAACTCTCCGCAGGCACCGAGTGGCAAAGCCTCAAGCCACAAAATCCACGGGGCATAAAGGCTGTTAGTGTCAGGGCTGCAGGAAGCAGCTGCAGGTGGAGACGCAGGGGGTGATGCACACGAGGGAGGCAGAGGCGGAGAGGATAATTATGCTGTGGTGGCAGCGCTGAAAGCTGACCTCTGTGGTGTCCTCATGATTGGGACTGAACAACAGCCGATCAGAGGGATTCATCCAGTCCTGCAGTCCTCCAGGAGCCCCGTGAAGATCTCGAAGTCCACCGAAGACAAGCTGACAGCATCTCAGGTAACATCGGGACCTTTTTGCCCACGCATGCTTTCATATTTTAGCTTAATGGGCACAAAATCTTTGAAACTCCCGAAAAACATCAGTGTTAGAGTCCAGACAGTAGTACAGTAAACAGGGACACACACACACAACACACACACACACACACACACACACAAAACACTTTGAGCAGATTGAAGGATAAGGTGCAGAAAAAACCCCAATCGGAGGACACGGGGTCTCAGGAGGTCAAAGGCCAACTTTATGATGTTTTTTGTCCACTTCTTGCAGTCAGGGCCTCGCCCACCCCGCTAGAGACACTTGTGGTCAAAGGGGGCACATGCTGAGGCCCACGGAGCCAGCGGGGCTCTTTGATGCGTACGGTAGTATTTTTTTAAGTAAAGGTATTTTGAAATGCAGCATGAATGTTTGGACATTAGCTCACTGAATCACAGGTTCACCTGTGAGCTGTTAAAGTCAGAGGAAAGAAGAAAGGGGAGCAGCTGTCAGAGGCGTGATCGTGGTGGAGAACTTCCTGTGCAGGATTTCAACCAGAGTTGGGATAACAAAACTCCTGCTTTAGCCTTTTCACGCCATCTCCCACAGCCTGGAGCAGGAATCATCCCTCAAACACTCGACTGAAGCATCCTTTTGAGGGCATCATTAGAACTCGGAGCTAGTGGGAGCCTTCGCTTTCTCCTCGACTCGTCACACCATCTGGCTGCAAAAGTATTTTATGCTGAGTCTAAAAGATTTGAAGCTCAGTCTCCAAATCGAGCACAGGCTCAAAAATGGCTCCAGAGCAGCAGGAAGTGTTTTTCAGACCTCCTGCTGTGTTCAAACATCATGTGATCATTAAGTTCAGACAAACTGATGATCTAAACTAGAGATTCTGGCAGGTCCTCGCCCACCTTACCTCTGAGTTATTCTCTGATTTTCAGTTCAAGGCCGTCACACTGGAGGCCTTCAGGTTGTTCAGCTAACGCTCGCCTTACATAAATCCAACATGGCTGAGCTCGCCACATAAAATCATCAGTGAGCGGCAGCCTGAAAGTACTCCGAGTAATTACCCCTCGCTGAGGCAAAGCTGGCTCTTAAATAATCTTCCCCACACTCCAAGAGGAGGTCAGGGATTTTCCCCCGTGGTTTGCCTGCAGAGAAATCGCAGCGCATTCTTCAAACACAGAAGCACCTTTCTTCGCCGCCGGCTCAGCTATCGGCAGCAGCACCGCAACCTGCTGACTCAGGCTCAGCATATGATTGACTGGCTTTAAGTTTTCTCCAGCAGGAGAGCAGAGCGGGACTGACCAGGACTGAACCCAGACCACGTTCTGCTGCCGCTGCACAGGAATGTGCTAAAAGCTCCGTCCTCAGCAGCCAAACACTTTCCACCCTCGACTTAATGCTTCTCAGAACCTCCCACGAATGTTCGGAGCTGCCGGAGCCAAAACGACATGTAATCACAAAGATCAACAAAGCTTAACAGCTTCTACACACACACACACACACACACACACACACACACACACACACACACACACAGGTCTCTGCAGACTTTGTGCAGGTTGAACTTTAACTTCCTTCAGTGTAAACAGTGACACCTGGTGGCCAAACTCTACAGCCGCTAAAGAACTGAAAAATTCATATTAAACAATTTAAAGATTTAAATGAAGAAAAACTTGTATAAATAAATCCCTGTGAACCATAACCTCAGCAGGTGACCCATATGCTGCAAAGCTAATCCAGAGGTCTGGATCTGAGTCTGCTCTGAGGCCGTTTATTTCCCCGGGTCTTTGTCCCAGCTTTCCTGCCTTCTCTCCACTGTGGTCTCACAATACAAGCTAAGGACTATTCTGCAGATCACAGAACCAGAACAGGCATAATCTTTACATAACTGTTAATGAGATGTTCTTTGATTTGAATCTGAGTCCAGTTACTCATAGATCAAACAGCATCACTTCTTGGGTTTGGACTCTGGTTTTTTAAGCTTCAACATTAGCATGTAATTTTTTTTCGAGCCAGAAGTGACCATGTTTGGATGAGAGGGTGGAGTGCAAGTTCAATTCAATTCAATTTTATTTATATAGCACAAAATCACTACAATAGTCATATTTGTTTAATATGTGCATTGAAGGACATATCCTGGTCAAAAATGACTCCAAGATTTCTCACAGTGTTACTGGAGGCCAAAGTAATGCCATCCAGAGTAAGTATCTGGTTTGACACCATGTTTCTAAGATTTGTGGGGCCGAGTACAAGAACTTCAGTTTTATCTGAATTTAGAAGCAGGAAATTAGAGGTCATCCAGGCCTTTATGTCTTTAACACATTCCTGCAGTTCACCTGCTCTGGCCCCTGGAATACATTCAGCTATGGTTGCTGGTGTCATGTTTATCAAAACCGAGTTGCCAGAGTTTTTTCTCATATAAATAAATAGAAGTGAATTGAAATTAAACATTAAATGTGTTTCCTGTTCTAAAAAGTAAAAGACAGCATTCGTTAAGTTATCACAGGTGAATTCTGATCAATCACTGCAGCCCATTTCACAGCAACTTGTCCCTGTTAAACCTGAGCAGCATGGCACAGTTCAGACGTCGCTCAGCAGAGGTTTGTTGTTAGTTTGCATCTGTTCGCTGCAAATCAGCTGTGGCTGCAAGTTGTATTCACTGTTATGTTTGGATTTTACTTGTATGCAGTTCTTTCAGCGTGTAAGCACCAATACAAGGTAAAGTGAGCCTCTCATTTCCTGTCTCTGTCGAGACTCATCACAGTTGGGTTTTGGGGGAAGCATCCACACATCTTTGTTTGAGCCACGTTTTTCTTGAGAGGCTATACACTGTATATAAAAGATGGACGCGGCCACTTTAACATCCCCCGCTGAATGTTCGTCGTCGCATTTCAAGCTTTTTCTAGACCTGAAAGCAGCGACTGAGACTGCAAACTCATCAGAAAGTGTTTACTGAGCTCAGAGTTCAGGTGAGCAGGCGACTCATTTTCTCATAGACTTCAATATAATCAGACCAGAGGGGTCACTGCCTGCTGCTCATTAAAACGAATGCAGGTTTAAGGCTTCACTCTTCAGAAGCTCTTTATAGCCATGTTTCATCAGGACTGTGATTTACTCCAACGAGAAATTAAAAGGGGCCCACAGGGTGATCCTCGATGCTGATCACAGCGAGTGAAAATGAGCTCATGTTGACTTTCATCATTAAAAAACCCCCCATCATTCCTCTGACAGCGTCGCAGCGTTACGTAAGGCCGGTGTTTGAAGTGGATCCATATTCACTTCAAACATTCTCGAGTCTCCAGACTGTCAGACTGCTCCTTCGGGTCGTCCTCGCTCAGATCGCTTTCCGATGAGAGAAACTGTTGTTAAACCGGAGCTCACAGAGAAGGCTTTATTCCCCGAGAGGACGCTCACAGACAGCCGGAGGGGCGGGGCCAACCCACATTCATGCACCTGAAAGGACAACAGGAGGGAATGGAAAGCAAAAACACTATCGCTGACATCCAGGAGTTATTTTGATCTCATAACTAGAATTACATTTTTAGAAATTTTGTAACATATTTTTTCCTTATTTTATATCTGATATGTCTTTTGTTTTTCACTGTTTAATGACATAGTTTCAATTTATTGACCGTCACATAATAATTTTTACATTTACATAATAAACTTAATTTTTTAACTCTTTCTAAGTTCTCATAAATCTGACCTGGTCACTTGATGTTCCTGTTTGAGTTTGATTTGGTTACATTTTTTTATTTTGAGCCTTTTTTAAAAATATTTGTTTAAAGTTGATGATAATTCCTTCTGCTGGAGGAAATGGTTCCTCTGTGTTCTGGGCTGTTTTCATTTTTTATTATTTTGGCTTCCTGGCTGGAGAGTGTGGTTATCCCCTTTAATAACCGTTATAAACACAGAGCTCCACTTTCTGTAATGGAGTGCAGTTCATTAAGGAGCTGGTTGCTTCTTCCTCTTCTTCTTTGGTGGCCTGGAGACGTTGGTGTTGTCGTTCAGGTCTGCGGGACGCTCGCTCACACTTCAAACAGAGGCCAGTTGTTGTTGGAGAGTCTTCAGCTGGATGCCGGCTTCACGTCTGTGCAGCGAGGAGTTAATCAGCGCGGCCTCGTTACAGGACAGGATGTTGGTTTAAAGACACAAATGTCAACAGACACTTAAGTGCAGCTCGTTAATCCCATTAACGTTCGTGAAGGTGTGTGTTTGTTCAGCTAACTGGGCTGAATTATTCAATTTGTGCAATTTGGAAGAGATGTTTGGACTGCTAATGTGTGGAGGACATTTTCCATAAAGAGAAGAAAGACAGAGTTCAGAGAAAGTAAAAGAAGCTGAAGCTAAATATAGTTCATGTCTCTAAGTTCACAAACACACTGATTTAATCAGTGAGGTGGATGACACAGACCACCATCACTGCAGGTGGAGAATCAACACCTTTAAAGGAGAAACACAAACGCCTCCGGCCGCAGTTTGGTTTGAATGTTCGTCTGAATAAAAAGCTACGAGACGTTTCAGAAACCCAACGGCAGCGTTTCACGTCGTTCTGAAGCCAATTAAAAAAAACCTTCAAAAACAATCCAGAACACAAACACTGTATATGAAAGATGGACGCAGCCACTGGTTTCTGGACTCATGTTTTTCAGATTTAAATGGAAAAACACTCAAATGTGCAGCCTGGAAGGTTCAGCACTTCTTTGGTTTAGAATAAAAAAATATATACAGTGTCTTCCAACAGTATTCACCCCCCTTGAGCTTTTCCATATTTTGTCTCATTACAACCACAAACATAAATATATTTCACTGGAATTTAATGTGACAGACCAACACACAGTGGGATACAACTGTGAAGTGGAAAGAAAATTATACATTATATTGTGGACTGGGTTTAGGTCTGGACTCTGACTGGGCCGTTCTAACACATGAATCTGGTTTTAAACCGTTCCATCGTAGCCCTGCTTTATGTTTAGGCTCGTTGTCCTGCTGGAAGGTGAACCTCCGCCCCAGTCTCAGGTCTTCTGCAGACTCCAACAGGTTTCCTTCCGAGGTTGCCCTGTATTTGGCTCCATCCATCTTCCCATCAGCTCTGACCAACGTCCCTGTCCCTGCTGAAGAGAAGCAGCCCCAGAGCATGATGGGGATGGTGTGTTCAGTGTTAATTCTCTGCCACACGTAGCGTTTTGCATTTTGGCCAAAAAGTTCAGTTTGGGTCTGATGTGACCAAAGCACCTTGTTCCACCTGTTTGCTGTGTCTCCAACATGACTTCTGCCAAACTGCAAACAGGACTTTTTATGGTTTTCTTTAACAATGGCTTTCTTCTTGCCACTCTTCCATAAAGACCACATTTGAGCAGTGCACAGTTGTCCTGTGGACAGCTGTATTTGTACTGAGATCACACACAGGTGGACTCTTTTAGTCATTAGCAGTCATCAGGCAACTTCTCAATGCAATCGGTTGCACTCAGAGGAAAGGGGGCTCAATACTTTTGCACACCGCACTTTTCAGTTTTATATTTGTACAAAATGTTTTGAATCCTGTATAATTTTCTTTCCACTTCACAGTTGTTTCCCACTGTGTGTTGGTCCTTCACATTAAATTCCAGTGAAATATATTTATGTTTGTGGTTGTAATGAGACAAGATATGGAAAAGTTCAAGGGATATGAACACTTTTGCAAGCCACTGTAAAATATATAATATAAAAATCCTTGGTTATCCACCAGAACGGCACAGTGACCTTTAGGTATCCAACTGGATTCAGACAGTAAAACTTCTGTTAGGCACCAAAGCTAGTTGGGTAAAAAATAGTCACTATAGTTCAGGTTTGATAAAGATCACAGATAAAAAACATTTGGTTGCCAGTTTCTTCAAAGATCTGTTCTGTAGGTTGCCAGGTTGACCCGTTTGTTTTGTCCTACCAAAATAATTTAGTTTGAAGGTCCTGCAGAATAAAATGATCATTTGTGTCCATGTACACAAAAAATAAAAATAAAAATGGCATTTTCCTGACTAGTTCACATTTTTGCCATGATACCAGAACTGGTCAAAGAGGCCACGCCCCCAAACTTGAAGCCTTAATCCAAATTGAACAGGTGAGTTAAAGAAACACCCCCACCCCACCCCGAACAGCTGTTATGAGTGAGGAAATTATCCACAGAGACCAAAGCAGTATCTGTGTCAGCTGTAAACCTGTTTATTTAACATGGGAGTCTGTGGGGACTGACTCACTGCTGCCTCTGCTGGCCGTCAGAGGAACTGCAGCTCTGTCTCTTTAAGTCGTTTTCGTGCACATGGTGACCTTTAAGTCTGAAACACGATGGCTTTCAGCAGTGTGCTGCAGTGGGTTTGCAGATGTCCTCTCCATCGTGATGGCCCTACAAACTGCAGTCGGCACCAAACTCTGAGCAGCAGATACAAACAAGCTGGACAACAACAAGAAGCTCTTTTACAGCAGCGAGCCGGGAGGACGTCTGCCCACCACACCCTTGCTGCATCCTTACGTAACGCTGACAGCCCAACACGAGCACCTCCAGTCTGCAAACACTCGGTCTCAGCATTTTTAACAGAAGCTCCAAAAAGAAAAGGCTTCAATGTGATTATTTAAACTTATTTTCATGTCACCTTCACCTTCACTTTAATGTCTTTAATCCAAAGCGTTCAGCCGAATCCATTACTGTGAAGGTTTCCTCTAAATCACAGCGACTCCAGGATGAAATAAAGCTGAATGACCCCAGACTGGACTCTGAGCAGCGGCACTAAGAACCCGACAAAGAGCTCGACGCCTTTTCATCGAGTCCATGTTGAGGTAAAGTATCTGCAGACGTCTGAAGACCTCTGGCTCCTGTCTCCACTCAATGGACTCCTGTGTGCATCTGACAATAAAGGATGTCCTCCCTCCACTTCATCATCCTCTCAGTGCTGGAACAGATAAAAGTGTGAAAAACTGAAGCTTCGCGCGTCTCTACTCAGTCTCTGGAAGTTAGGAAGAACTTTGTGAATGCTATTCATCACTTGAAGCTCTCTGAGGCTGTTTTCAGTCTCTGTGATCATTTTGTTTCTACGAGAAATGAATCCGTCTGTTTTTATCAAACCACGATCTTCACGCTCAGGCAACAGGCAGGAATGCTCTTCTCCTAAAAAGGTGTTAAAATGGGATTTTAGAACGTGAGCATAAATGCTCATGATGCTCACAGATATTTCTGTGGGCACAAACTTATTTTACATGAAAAGGTCATTAATGGGCAACAATTAAGGTGACAATCAGTACTGAGAGAGAGAAAGATCCCAAAACTGAAACGTACCTACCTGCACACCGAACAGTCAAACAGGTGGATGTTTGGTCATATGTGTTTACTGGTCGTGTGCTGATTATATGTTCATATGATGTGAGGCTGGATGCTAAAGAAGGAGAAAAGGACTCGATCAAGCTGAAAGGATGGAGCGGGTTAGGGTGATTACCAATACAGAGCTGTGGTAAAGGGTGAAGCGAGCGTGCTGAGAAGATGAAGCACTTTGAGGAGCTGATGAATGAAAAAAATGAGAGATGGAGGACATTTCTAGGCTGGACTACTGTAATTCATTATTATCAGGCTGTCCTAAAAACTCCCTGAAAAGCCTTCAGCTGATCCAAAATGCTGCAGCTAGAGTACTGACAGGGACTAGAAAGAGAGAGCAGATTTCTCCCATATTGGCTTCTCTTCATTGGTTCCCTGTTAAATCTAGAGTAGAATTTAAAATCCTTCTCCTAACATACAAGGTCTTGAATAATCAGGCCCCATCTTATCTCAAAGACCTCATAGTACCGTATCACCCCAATAGAGCACTTCGTTCTCAGACTGCTGGCTTACTTGTGGTTCCTAGGATACTTCAGAGTAGAATGGGAGGCAGAGCCTTCAGCTTTCAGGCCCCTCTTCTGTGGAACCAGCTCCCAGCTTGGATTCAGGAGACAGACACCCTCTCTATTTTTAAGATTAGGCTGACTGTCGGGTTTTCTCTGTAATTATTCTAGGGTCTTTACCTTATAATATAAAGCGCCTTGAGGCGACTGTTTGTTGTGATTTGGTACTGTATAAATAAAGTTGAATTGAATTTAAAATACATTGTTTTTCAGTGGACTTGTGTACATGAGGCTGAAACAAAAATGCATCCTAAAAAAAAGAATAATCAGCTTTAAGCCTCCAGCATTAATAACGGTTAGGTTCAGGTATGAAGGGGCCCCAAATCAAATTTTGCTCAGGGCCCCTTCGAGGCTTGAGCCGGCTCTGCTGCTGACACATATGAACTCAAACACTGGAGGATTCAGACAGAAACTCTCCCCCTGCCTTGGACCTCCTGACTGATCTTTAATAACTGCCAGGGTCAGTGCGACTTTTTGGTCCCAAACCAGAACAAAGTGCTGATTGATCCCGGCTGCTTCCAGGACGCTCGTTGATCACTTCTGTCTTCCTGAAGCAGCTCAGAGATTTAGCGGCTGAATGATGAAGCAGAGAAATCCTCGACGGAAACGGGCCATTCATCCTGCGGCTACTCGAACTGTAGGAGCTTTGTGAGGCCGAGAGCACGAAGAAAATAATTAGAGGAAGGTCTTCGGTTCAGGGAGAAGTGGAAATAATGACACAGGAGTCTGAGTTTTCTCACGGCTGCAGGCCGCACACGATTCAGCCCGGAAAACACCTCGACCTGCCCGACGGATTCGGCTTTCAGACCACATGTAGTCTGACTCACTGAACGGGCTCTAAAGCTGTGTCTGTCCATCATTTTTATTAACATTTTCACCTGCAGAGCTGAAGACATCAGGATGCTGCAGGAAGCCAAATGAAAACTTTACCAGCGATGACAAAAATGATCCAAAACCTAAAAAGCAAAAAGAGTGATCACACACTGATCTTTGAAGTGAGTTCTGCTCAGTGTGTGTGTGTGTGTGTGTGTGTGTGTGTTCATCTATCGACACCTTGAGGACAAAAGTTCCTGTAGACCCCCCCCCCCCCGGCATGTCTGTCGAGTTGGACTCTGATAAGATTTCTCGATAAGCCGAGCGGCGGCCTGAAGGTTTCTGCCTTCAGCCTCGTCCTGATGAAACACGCCGTTGGAGGTCAGCGAGTCTCCGAGTCCCGCGGCCTGAGCCGGAGCGTCGGAGCCTCTCCCTGCTCACAATCAAAACAAGGAAACGGAGCTTTCAGCACCACGCTCCACGCCCAGGGAGAGCAACCCGAGCCGGGCTGGAGCGCACACGTCGGCCCGATGCCAGCGCAGAGTTCAGATACTTCGTACCGATGCTGCAGATTAAACTGCAGTTACGTGTCGTGTGGAGGCAGCAGGAGCTGCTTTTATCTCTTTATGTGGTCAGATTTACATTTTTATACCAGATTCTCTACTCACTACACAACATGATGCAAAAGACTACAGCTGAACGACTGCACGGGGAGAACACAAACACTGAAAAATGGTGAAAACAACGAGGCCAAACAGGGAAACAGAAAATACAGGTGAAAGATGGGGAAAAAGTGCAAAAACAGAAAAGATAAAACTCAGGAAAAACATGAAAGGAACATAAAAACTAAACAACTGTACAACAGAGGGGAAACCAGTGCAGACAAGGGACAAAATATTATAAAGAAGCTGGAAAATGCTGTCGAGTAATGGGACAAAAACTGCTGAGAAAGAGAAGGTGGAAAGGACGGGACAAGAAACAGTGCAGAGAAAAGGCAGCAAGTGTAAAGATAGAGAAAAATGTGCCAAGAACTGGAAAATAGTGCAAGGAAAGAACACGAACGGTGCAAAAGTGCAGCAAACTACCTCAGCACGGGACCCAAACCGTGCAAAGAAACACGACAAAAAGAACACAATGAAACAGGAATAAACCTGCAAAGGAGATTAAAAAATGATGGAATAAAACACGGCAGAAAACGAGTGCAAAAATGCAAAGACTGGGAAACAAAACAACAAGAGAAAACCCGTAAATGACAAATTAAAAGAAGAGTGAGAGCTGGGAGGCCGAGCGGTAGGAGCGAAGAGACCAGCGCAAAGAAACGGGACAAAAAACATGAAAAACTGCAACAGCGACAAACAGGATAAATCAAGAAGGAGACTTTAAAATATCTGATAAAGGTGGAGCGAGGGAGGAGGCAGCAGCCTGGCGGTCGCCTCGTTTCTCTGCTAAAATTAGAAAGACGAAGCAGAACGTGGGTGAGGAGCGGAGCTCGACAGGAGGGTAAATTTAGAGCCTCGGCATTGTGAGGAGGAAGACTCTCTGAGCGCTCTTCACTAATGGACGCCCCTCCGCCCTCCGGCCGTCAGCTCGTCTCTTTGGCTTCTCGTAAAATCTCGGAAGAGAACAGAAGATTATCGCAGGATCAGAAGATCTGAAGGCCAAACATGTCGTGTGATGCCTCCGCGAGGCCTCACGTACAGTTTGTTCTGTAGAAAAAGGTTCAAAATAAACGCACAGCTTACGGTGAACCCTGAGCTACAGAAGAGCAACAACAGCAGTTACTAACTATAGAGAGTTAAATGAAAGCCGCTCTATTTGCCCTTTTATACATTTTTAATTGACATTTTTTAATCATATAAGGTGAATTTTGTATATATTTTTGATCTGATAAATAAATAAAATAAAAATCATTTTAAAATTACTTTCTTTTTATATTAGACCACATTTTATCTATAATATTATTTCCACAATTTTCCCTTTGCGTTTATGTGTTTGAACTTATTTCACACTTGTCTACATTTTCTTTTTTAATCTCATAATAATGACTTAATAATGCTTTAAAACATGTAACCTCGTGTTTTTTTTTGTAATTTCTTTAATTTTTCTTTTCGAATATTGTTTTTGCTGTTTTCCCCATGATTTTGGCTTTTGCTGATTTTACTTTTATGTCTTTAATTTTGATTTGAAATCATTTTGATTCAGTTTTCCGTCATTTCTGCTGCTGAAGCTCGTGTGACATGATCAAAAGCTTCAGAGCCACTTGTTTCCTGTTTCTGAGGTCAGAGGTCAACTATTTTTGGCATTTCTTGTGTGAGCCTGTCTGCTGTGACCCTGGAACAAACCTCCTGACCTTTGACCTGTGGCTGTACGTGCCTCTCCCCGTGCTCTCGCCCGGGTGTGTGACCTCAGCTGTCATCACATGCCACACGGACCGTGATGAAAACGATAAAAGGACTCCTTATCGCCTCATCGACCAATCAAATCGGACTGTTTACCATGATGTCACCCTCACAGAGGGGTATTAATAAAGTTATTAAAACATCCTGCAGTGGAGGGCTGGGGGTCACAGGGGTGACACAGTTACGCAACAGCGATGTAGCTTCATCTCCCTCTGCGGCGTCTGCAGGTGGAGGCAGACAGGTGGAAACGGGCCGTGAGCGTGACAGGAAGCACGCTCACGGCCTCAAAATAAACTGAAACACACGTTTAAACATTCATGTTTCTCGGTTTGAAGCCGAGCGACGACAAGAAGGTTCGATCTGCTTTTAGTGTCACGGTGCGGAGAACAGGAAGCGGGATAATAACCGAGGATGAAGTCAAACACGTCCCAAACGGCGGCTTTATGTTCGACTTCATGAGACTTGCCTCCACAGAGACTGCTGGCGATCTTTGGGCCTGAGCAGAGTTATGATCCATGTTTCCTGATGTAATCCTTAGTTTTGTCTTTTCCCTTTTCGATGAAGCCCGTTAGCGAATCCGAGGTTGTTTCATGCTTTAATGTGAAGGTTATTTACTCGTGCTGCCTTCTTAGTTTCCATCCTCGTTATTCTTCACCTGAGCCTGACTGCCATACACTCCTGACACTCTGCTCTGTGCCTGACTGAGTTCACCTGTGCCCTTTGACCCCTCTTCCCTGGCTGTAAGCAGGTTTATTTCTGCTGTAAAGTTGGTCTAATTTTTGCATCTTCTACATTTAGATTTTGCTCTTCTGATGGATTTCATGTTTACTCTTTACTGGAACGAGACTTCTTGTTGCTGTGCAGCTCCCAAAATGATGCAAACTTTCATGTATAATGCGGGGGGGCCTGGGTTCGTTTCAGACCCCCTGCTGGGGCCTGCAGATACCTGCAGAGGCACACCTCTGGATAATATCTGCAGCAGATTTTACTAACGAGGCCGAGAAGCTGAAGACGTTCTGCCGCCCGTTAATCGTCACCAGGCCTGGATGAGTTTTTATCAGATCGTCTGCAGACACAACAAGAAGCGGCACAGAACACGATGTCCTGCTGCAGCCGCTCACTCGTCGCAGGTCGGAGCAGAAAGAAAAACAGCAGCACGAGCGCTCGCCGTGAGGGCGGCCGGCCTCGGCGGCTCTGCCCGATGTCTCGGCTCCCCGCGGCTCCGCGGACCTCATGAATGAACGTGTGTTTCACGTGGAAAAATGTCATTCCAACCACAAACACAAGTGTTATGGAAAAGTAATTGGAGTAATTACAGCGGAGGGGGGCATGTGTCAGAGGCTCGGGGGCTTTCCCGGAGCACAAAGTTTCCTCTGCAAACATCTGCAGCAGCATGGAAACGCCTCACACTTTAACCTGCAGCAAAGCACACACCTCAGGGCCAGCTTTACCGCACAGCAGGGACATGTCAGCTCAGCTTCTCTTAGATTCTAGTTACCATTTCAAAAATCTGCAACTACCCTTAAATTCACTCAGTTAGCGCTGAAGGCGCCCCTCATTCAGAGCTGCTGACTGTGGCATCCTGTGGTGTGCCACACAGGATCCTTTGGGTCCTGTGGGTTGTGTGGTGGAGATTTTTGGGACACGTTTTTACCGTGTTCCCCAAGAACACAGACTGTATATAAAAGACAGAAACCCACTGGTTTGTGGATGCCACATTTTGAAGCCTGAACATGTTTTTCTCACAGCCAGCACAAACTGGTTTGTTACCAAACTCTTCTTAAACCATAACGATCATGGTGCACATAGTTTTTTAGAGCTCTGATAGTACAGCTGAGGACGGGTGGCCCCAGAGACACCTGAATCTGGTTCACCTGTGGGCCAGGAGCATGGGAACCAGAATATGTAAAATATAGAGTTTCATAATTCAGATGTTAGTGGGTTCACTGTGTCTGCCCTTCAGATCAGTCAGAGATCAAAAATAACCTTTAAAGATTTTGATATCTCTCTGCAGGATGGAGGTTTTCTTTCAAGGTTTCTTCTCGTCTCTTATTGGTTTTGCAGGCTGGTCTCCCTGACGAATGGCTTTTAAATGTCATGAGCTGTCCTTTCACCTTTGCTGCAGCCTAAAAAGAAACCTGAGCAGGCTGACCAATCACACGTGCTGCAGATCGTACCGTGTCTTTAGTGGGATCTCACGCCATCGGTGTGCAGGTAACCAAGCAAACAACCGCCACCAGTTACTCATGAAATGAATCAGTTAAAGTGACCTGAAGCATATATGGACGACAGGCACCGAGGACCCGTGGGCTGAAGTCAAAGATAGAAATACAACCTCAGAGAGATTTTTTAAGGGAAGTTAATTCAGTGTTTTAAACCAGCAGATGTCCTGTATTAAGACCTGACCATCAGTGGGGATTAGAGAGGGTTTTAGCTCCACTGGGGAGGCTGAACTCTGGAGGGGAAAGATGGCTAAAACAAAGAGTTATTCTGCTGCAGAAAGCCTCCACAGATTAGCTTACACCTGAACCACCATGCTTGGCTCCTCTCCCTGGATCCACATATTGGCTTTGATTACTGTAATTGGCTCTGAGGCCCTGCAGAAACCAGCAGAACCAGTAAAATACCCTCTCAGTAAAGCCATTAACCCTGTCATAACGAGGAGCTGGAAGAGGAGGAGGAGGGTGAAGTGGCTCCCAATTAGCTGCATGAAGAAAAGCTGAGCAGTCTCTTACCTCCATGTCAAAGGAAAAAAAGACGCGGAGAGGACGAGGCACAAAAGAACGTCTGTAACAGGCTGCGGGCCAATCAAAACATTTGCAGTCCAGTCCAAATCAGAACCACATGCAGGTAGGACGAAG
The DNA here is from genome assembly GCA_024447675.2 of Pterophyllum scalare. Lineage (NCBI taxonomy): Eukaryota > Metazoa > Chordata > Actinopteri > Cichliformes > Cichlidae > Pterophyllum > Pterophyllum scalare. The sequence goes on from JAMQGT020003825.1 coordinate 24,639, forward strand.
CATAAATAACCATAATCTTCAGAAGGTTCCACTTCCTGTACGCTGACTGGGGGACTGCTGCAGTCACAATAACAACAAATGGTTAACAAGTGATCTAAGTTTTACTAAAAAATACTTATTCAGGAGGTCTGGCCTATAAATAAGAATAATCACTACCCCCACTGACATTACATGTCAGCCCATTGGAAATAAGACAGTCAGTGGAAAACTCTGATCATCATCAGCAGGATTCAATTCATGGAGGGATCGTTTGCTTTTTTTCTGACCCGGAACTCTTTTGTCTGGCTGATATTAGCTAATGCCAGTGAGTCTGCGTCAAACATTATTGATTTTATCAATCCCTCAGCAACATTTAGGACAACTGGTGGTAATGTCTTATGTATCCACCGAAGGGAGCGATGATAATAGAGGTGCATTCATTTACAGTTTATGTTTCTTTGGAAACACTACATCCCAGCTGATGGTGAAACAACTTGTTTTGAACCCCTGACCTCCTGCTCCAAAGACCGTCATGTTACCACTACACCATTCCAGCTGCTAGCTATATAAATGTAAAATGCCACTGGGTTATTGCTTACAGGAGATACACAGGTGTGGTGCACCTCCAGCGCTTACAGGAAGATGGCTGTGGAGAGCATGCTTTTGAGATGATGGCTGTTGAAGCGCTGGGCTCCCACGCCTTGTACTGGCCTCCTGTAGGGAGAGATGAGGAGGAGTGGATGCTCTCCATCTGTGAGGAAAAAATGCCCTGGAGGGGGGTAGATTGCCTGTGCAGTGGGCTGTGGCAGAGCACCCTGGACTCAGTGACCCAGGTCCAGCCCATGTAAGTGTCAGTGAAGCAGCCCTGATGGTCACAAACTGCACACAGGATGATGGATGGGAAGAGTTTCCTCCTCTGGTAGCACTGACCATCAGGGCCACTCGCAGCTGTCGAATGCACCCACTGCTTTCAGAAAGGCTCTGTGATGTGCCAGCCCTGCAGACCCACGGGACACTACATCCAGGTCCCTCAGGGGTCTTTTGGAGGTCGATGACCCGTGTCGAATGGCTACCAACTCCTCTGTGAGTCTATGGACACTGCGGTGGACAGCTGATCGAGGCATCCCGAACACCGGACAACTGCTGGAGTTCCTCAAGGATTTTATTCTATTCTATTCTATTCTATTCAACAAACAAACAAAAAAAAAACAGCAAAAGTTCGGGCTCTATTTTTATGGCTCCACACCTTCGTCCTGTCACGGCTGCTAGGTGACAGAAATCATGCTGAGGTAAGGGCGGGAACAGCTGGTCCAATTTCACAGGCGCTCACTTCCGGCCTCCGAGGCCTTTGTGGATGCAGCCCCTGAATTCGGACACAGCTATGATCACACTTCCCCCTCGTTCTGGATTTGTGCTGGTCATGAATATATGTCACACTGCATGAGTGCTCCCAGGCAGCGCGCTTGTGCTATGCTTTGCTCAGTGCAGCGGGAAGCCATTGTTGCAAGATACAACCAATACAGCTGGATGGGTTTCAGGTCAGAGTGCATGCTGCTTCCTGGAAAGGGCCTTGAGTGGAAATTGAGTTGGCTAGCTTTCTGAATGACTTCAACAGCGAATGTGGTCCATGATACTCGTGATACAGGGCAGTCTGAGGATGGCTCAGCAATTCTTTTGGTTGATGTTTGCTTGTAACTGGAGTCAGAATGACGGCTGCAGCTTATTCAGAGGTGGCAGGGTAAAAGTTCCTTTAAAATAAAAAATTTAATCTCAAAATTTTACCTTAAAGAGTAATTTTATCCAACGGTTGTGACTCAGTGAAAAGTGTCTGGGTCAGTGTGAAGAGGTCTAGCTAAATTTAGCAGCTTGATGATTAATGAGCTCTTTCTGGGATATTTCCCCCTTTAAATATACTCCACCAGGTGGGTTTTGTGGTGACCCGTGGCACACAGGAAAAACAGTGTCTCTAAAGAAGCTGAGGTCAGTCCTCGGATTCACCTTCCTCTCCGAGGAAAAAACCTGAAGGCAAACATTCGACCTCCATCCAGACTGGGTGGGTTTCATGTTTTGGATGTGAGCACAAAGGAAAAACTGCAGAGCTTTGGCTGCTTTTTCAAACAATGAGCATCAGGTTTGACCTGTTCTGGGTCTTTGGGTTAAATAACGACACTACATTTGATTTTTGTTTTTTCATTCACTACCTGACTGTCAGCTAGCATACCTGGGTGAATGGTTTTAGGCTATCACTCCTTTAAGACTTTCGTTGCTTGTATTTTCCTTTATAATTTTAGGTTTTCTAACATGTATTTGATTGTATTTTTAAACTAAAAGGGAATTTCTAAATCATTCTGCTTCTTTTATTATATTATTTGGACATTTGTGCTTTTCTTGTATCTCTCTCTGCATTAAGATTTGTGTTGTCAAGCTCATTAAATTGGATTGCCATCATATGAAAGCTGTGTCAATATACAGATGGGTACATTCAGAGCACAATGAACCAAAGTTTTAATTGACTCTGATGCTTCCTGTTATTCTTACTCTGTTCTTCGTCTTGCAGCTCATGGAGGATGATCCTCTGGGTGTCCTCTGCATTTCCTCGCCATTTGTCTGCGGTGTGCAGACAGCCAGGAGCCGCCGTGCTCCTCCGAGCTAGATATGTGAACACTTGGACAGGTAGTGGGATCATGAGGCAGCAGCAAAGCCAGTAAGTGAGTGTGAGGTGATGCGTCCCAGACTTTGCTGATGGACTGTCGCACCTCTTTACTTCTGTCATCTAAACCGGCCTCTGCTGCTGCTTTTCACATCAGCCTCCTCATCGTCTTCTTCGTGGAGACCCGGAGGACAGCCGTTCCCACGCCGTCGCCAACCTCTGGACTCGCCTGAGTTCGATCCCCAGTTTGATGTGTGCAGTCACGACCCAGTTATTGCACACTCAGAGCGCCCACTTACAGTACATGCAGATTATTTATATATATATATATATATATATATATATATATATATATATATATATATATATATATATATATATATATATATATATATATACACATATATATGAGAGAGTTTGTGTGTGTATAAAATACTCACTTAATGGAAAAGTTCCTGATTGTGATGTGAGGCCATGATGTGTGTCTTTGATTGTACTGTGACCAGCCTCAGTCAGCCAGGACAGGACAGTCTGAAGAGAGGAACATATTCTGGGATGTGTGGAGCGTTTTTGTTGGCTTCAGGCGGGTTGACAGCTCATTCACCTGTCTGACAGGTGTCGGGGTGAAAAGGTTACCGACACATGAACAAGAGAAGACATTTCACTCCTCTGTTCACACTTTAATCACCATTTTTGTTTATTAGCTATTCATTGTATTTTAAATCCTTCATCAGCCGTCGTTTAAATCAAAGATGTGTCAACAGAGAAAAGCTGAGAAAGTTTTGCTCACGTTTATAATTACATCATATAAAGGCAAGTTTATCAAAAGCCTAATGAACTGTAATATTTTGCGATTTATATAAATACAGCAAAATAATGTTTTTGTACATTCCTGCTTCATCTGCGGGAGGCTGGATTACAAACATGAAGTCACAAACTTTTCTTGATTATTCTGTTCAGTATTATAGAAGTAATTTGGTCCACTTAATGACAAATGGGGAGTTTTTAAACCAACAGAAACAAGGCCCATAAATCCAAAACAACTGAACAATGATGCATAAAGATCTGCTAATAATTCTGTGATGAATTATAAAGTTGTGGGACACGGTTGTGGAGGGGCGGGAGTTATCCCTCCCTACCCCTCCATGCTGCTCCCCACTGATCGTCACTGCCGCCCCTGGGGTGTGGGTGCTCGTGGGTCCTGGGATGTGTAGCTGGATGTCTTGGTGTGGTTTTTGACCTGCTCCCTTGGCGGCTGTGGCCTGGAGGTGGCTTGGGCCCCCTTGGCGTTGGGGGGATTCTGCCGGGTGTTGGGCCATTCTCGGGCACTTGGGGCCTCGGGGGCTGCGTGTTCGGCTCGTGCTGGGGGTGCCGGCCTGCGGGGGGCTGCTCATTCCCTCTGGCTCTCTGGACTCTTGCCCCTTGGCCGTGTGGGCGCCGTCTGGGGTCTTTCTCCTTCCACCTCTGGGGTGTGCACGCGGTTGCCATCAGGATGTGCAGCCTCGGGTCTTCTGAGCTCCTAGTGGGCTGTGGATGGCCCGGGTCCCCGGGGTCCTTTCCTACTCGCCTCTGGATCGCGGGGGGCATGGCTGCAGGTTCTTACCCTCATTATTGAGTACATTCCATGACAGAGACGCATACACACACACATTACTGCCAACAGCAAGATTGTGTGTATGTATGTATGTATGTATATCTACTTTTCTTCGATTATTTTTATTCTTTCTCCCCTTTGTCGCCCCCCCTGTTTTTGTCTTGTTCTTTGGTCTACTTTTAAGTTTCTTTTTGAGCAAGTTTATAGTTAGAAAAGTACTTTGTTTTATTAAAACTAGAATATTTAACTTATATTTGAGTTTAGTCTGTATTAAAGGATGTTAGTATTATTTAGTCTATATATCAATCCACTGGTGACTGTGATACTTACCTGAGAAAATTACAGCGATGTTTCACTCTTTGAACAAACTGGTTTAAGATGTAGAAGATTTCAAAGATTTGAAATTAAATTACTAAAATAGAAAATGATCAGAACAAGATGCCTAATTTTGGAATAAACACCGAGACGTTACAATCAAAAGCCGTGATGTCTAAAAACGGGCCTTTTCTTTGCATTATCCTCACAACACCAATGGGCCAATTTCTTTTAAAGAAAAACTAATGAAAAGATGTAGAAGATGGCAGGAAACTCCCGTGTGAGAAAGTTAGGTTAGTAAGGGGTGTAACTGTGCTCTGACTGACCCCCCACAGCAAAGATCTGGAGTCCAGAGAAAATGAAGAGCTGGAAATCAGCAGGTTCAACCATCTGTGGGAAGAAATTAAAGAGATTTTCTCGACATTTGGCTAAAATTTGTGCTGCATTTGGAGCTTCTGTAAACTAAATATTTGGGGTATTTGTTCATGTTTGGCTCCTCAAAGCTGACGTTTCGCAGGCTAAATGATCACAGGTACTCTGCCGTCACTCAGGAGCGCTCGGGTTCTCGGGTCACTGCCGACTGAAACCGAAGCCGGGCTGGAAGGACAAGTCAAGCGTGCACGGCTGAAGTGTTGTCATGAAATCCAAGCTCTTAATTTTAACAGTACAAAGCAATAAAGTGGAGCATTAATACGGCCCCCACCCTCCTCTTCACCTCCAGCCCCATTGCCTCGCTCTGTTCTTCTTCTCTGGGCCGTGCAGCCTGCGATGGTTTTTCCAGTGTTAAACGGCGGCCAGCAGCGCTTTGATCCTGCTCATCTGCGCGTGTCCCAGTCTGCCCACACTTTCCCTGCAGCCGGCCAACCGGCGGCCTCAAACTGCTCCGTGGAGAGCATTCAATGACTGAACCCAGATGAGGTGAGGGACTCCTCCAAGCTGCCCCGGGGCTCCAGAATTCATCCCAAATGCTTTTATCAGCTGCTAAATGGGATTCCTCCGGCCGGCCAAATGACCTAATATACTGTGTGGAGCTGATGGAGAGGCTCTGTTTACTGTACCACTGTTCTCAGCTGCCTCACACATGAAAAACGCACTGCGAGATTTTATTGGTCCTGCTGGACACATTCTCTTTTCCATCTGTTGCTGCCTTTCACAGATCAGAGGCAGATTTCAGAGACCCCTGCACTTCAACCATCCTTCCTTCAGCTCCACGAAGATCCAAGCTTCCAGAAGCACAGGAAGGGAAAGGCAACAATACAAACAGCTGTTTTCTACACAAGTAAGGCAGGAAGGTCCAAATCTGAGAAAGGTGCCCTCTGAGCCCCTCTGAATCTTAGCTTAGTTTATTTAATCATTCATTGACTGAAATAAGCTGATGTATATATTTAATCCAGCCATGCAAAATTTTACCTTCATACTATGAATATTTTCTGAGTTACAGGCACTCGAAGTGTATGAGGTAGGGCCAAAATTGGCTCTTTTTAAGTATATTTGAGCCCTCAGAACTTAATCAGTATAGCAGATACCCACATGAAATTATCAGGGCTGAAAATGTGAAAAACTGCAACCAGGAGTCACGATCTAAAAACTCAATCTGGTTTTTGTTCTCTAACCAACTTTTAACATCAAAATGTTATTACCATCATTTTATTTGATATTACAAAAAAGAGTTTCTGTCTGTGAAGGAAATGTTCTGCTGTAAGTGCACAAAAAGAGCAAGACCTATCACCGACGGGAAATCCTGCAATTAATGAAAACATAAAATAAATGTAGAGGTCAGGATAACGTCACAGTTTCATAACAGAAACCCTTCAGCAGACGTCTGATTACCTTCTGCAAAACTATTTTGTCCTGATTTGGAGGCCTCGCCCTAAACTGGCATGCAGTCCCCCTGGGTTAGGAAAGATATAATTCAGAGTCCATCTAAATATGTTTTCAACAATTCTCATTAAATCAAAAGTATTTTAAGCATTCTGTAAGAGATTAATGTTCTATGATTATCTTTAATATTTCTGTAAATACTTTTTGGTAACCACATCCTAGAACAGACTAGAATGTCTCCATGGTAACAAATTATAGAAAGTACTGCACTCTGTACACAGGTGTGTACTACATACTGTCCTATTTATATAATCTACAACAATAAACCAGATATAATGCATACTTACAAGGTATTCACATCATATTATACTTATGGGTGTACAGGAATATTACTACATCACTATAATCATAAGGCAACCATGTTGTTTGCATTTGAGCAATATTGCTGAGCAGTAGGTATGGCTTTAATATTGCTCAATCATGAGTCATAGTCTGTACTATTTATGGCCATGAGTCTTCCCTGACCAACATGCTAGACGATGCTCAGCCAATCAGAAATCAGCATCACAGGCTAATCAATCAGGCTGCAGCCTGGAACTGATGCTCCAACAAACAGACCGGCTCTTTACCTGCCAGCTGTTCAGGGACCGAGGTCAGCTGATCGATATGAGGAATCCACACTTTCTCCATTAATGTCAATAATGGTCAAGTAGGTATAGCCCAGGGGTCGGCAACCCGCGGCTCCGGAGCTTAATGCAGCTCTTTCATCCTTATGCTGTGGCTCCATGTGACTTGTTCCAAGACACGGAGCCGCAGCTGCTCTGGAGCCGCATGCGGGTCTGTGCGGCTCGGGGAAGTAAAATATGAGCAGTGTTGGAGCTAGCGGTTGATCACCGGGCGCTCCATCATGCTGAGATGCTCTTGTGCCGGGCTGAGGATTACACCTCTTTGCTGTCACTGCATTTACCAGACAGGAGCACTCTCCGCCCCGGCTAGGTCGCTGCTATTCTCGCCGCTTGCGCCTGTATCATTTTAACACGAGTGGATCTCTGACAAGTTTTTCCACGCCCACCCTGCTGTGTGTTGTGCTCTATGCAGAGAATGTCAGCTGTTATTTTTCCCTTACTTCAGCTGTAGCCACCAAAAAGGATAGCTATAAGCAGTTTACTAGAGGGGGGCTGTCATTAGCACTTGCGATCATAATGCTGGAAGCCCCCCCTCAGTGCCGAGGGGCTCCATCAAAATGTTTCTGCTTTAATCCTGATTAGCGACTAAAAACAGACCTGCTGCAGAAACGTATTTAGGAGGGTGCTTGTGAATAAAAAGCATGAAGCTCATGCAGCTTCCAGTTTTTCAACCAAAACAACAGCAGCAGCTGTTTCACGTGCAGTCTGTCTGCAGCCAAAGAGGCGGAGCTGTTACCGAGAGGTGAGGTCAGGTGGAGCAACCGGGAAACAGCTGGAGATCCTTCATCAACCACCTGATCAGCAACATGAAGAAAAGAGAACTTTTAGTTGCTCCATCCACCCTGTTTCACACAGAGAGACATCTGCAGTACCTTAGTTAAAATATGCAGATGAACTGTTAATACGGAAAATTATTTCTTATCTGATTACTTGATTAATTGATGGAATAATTGATAGAATGTTCGATTGCTAAAATAATCGATAGTTGCAGCCCTGTTTGTATTCAGAAAGTCATAGTCAAACATTAGTGGAGCTGTGAAAGGCCTTCAGGAAAAACCTACAGGTGGCTGATATTCGAATGCAGGAAATGTGTTTAGCAACTGATCGATAAAACATCTGGATTGTTTTTTTGTGTATGCTTTTAAGTGATTTCTGAAAACGCATTAGTGGAAGAAAACAGCACTCTGGGACACATTAAATGCATGATATATAAGTGTAACTCTTCTGGATTATATGCAAAAATGATCAGACTATCAATCTAATAAGGCCTGATTTAGAGTTCTGCAGCGGTCCTACGTACTTAACTGACACGCACATCGAGAAATGTAACTACACATCCACACACGACCGGGCGGAAAACATTTCTGACTAGAGCCCTGTATAAGGATCCAATAGAAGTGAGTTTTATTTTTGTTAGTTCATTTTCTTGTTATAGTTCTAAATTGGAACATTATTGTGACCTTGAAATATTAAAATAAAATTATTTTATTATTATTTTTTCATTTTCCATCTCTCAATATATGCCTTACTCGTGGTATGTGCGGCTCTCGGTGTTTTCTTTTCTGCCGAAACGGCTCTTTGAGTGTTAAAGGTTGCCGACCCCTGGCATAGCCAATCACACAGCACAATATGTCACATGATTAGCCAATCAGGCATGAGAAAGAGGCTGTATATCATTAGCATATATCATGATAGCATTAGCAGCCTGAAATCCTCCATGTTGTTTACTGTCTGCTTCAGATTAATACAGCCAAAGTGTACAAAGTACTAAACATCCAGGAATATGAATATCATATATTGGAAGAGTCAAGAACACACATGCTAAATGTCATGGCTCAGCTCCTTGTAGACGGACAGTATAACGTCAGTGTAAAGCAGGAAGATAAAAATTCCCTAAAGTCTGTAAAAAAAAAAAAAAAAAAAAAAGTGAAAAAAAAATCTGGACATTATTTCTCACCAGTTTAATAATTATTAAAAGAGCCCATCTCTGTCAGGAATAACTGATAAATAAATTGAGTCACGAGCTGCAGATGTGCATATGGATGGTATGAAGGTGCGGGTATGTGATAAACATAAACAGCTGGAAGCCACAAACACAGCCTCAGCTCCTGTTATGTTAAAGCAGGCTCAGGCTCATTACATATCCTCTTACAGTCAGGTCTGCACACCTCCACAAAGTCAAACAGGTAAACTGGAGTTGTGTTTCCTGATGGTCATGAACCAGAGTCCAGTGGCAGAACTAAAAAGCTGTTTCTTTCTCTTTAACTTCAGTTTTTGAAAAGAATATTTTATCACTGTTGTATATAAAACTTTGCAGTGCCTCGAGTAATAAGGCCTTCAGTATGGGGCTGTGGTACTGTTAACAATCATTTATTTATTCTAGATTATGCTCTTACTATTCTTATTTTTTATGCTCTCGATGCTGTAACAGTAATTTCCTTTGCAGCATCAATGAAGTATTGATTTATCCTTGTGTTTTGGCTTTGATCCTTGCCCTTATTTGTCACACGAGACCAAGAGAATGAAAGTACAAGTTCTGCCACATGAAAGGGTGAGTTTACTACCCTGCGTTAGCTGTGTAGCTATTGAGGTCTTGCAGTCACATGACCACTCATCGTGTGACCACCTCTGCATGTGAAACCTCTGTGCGGTGTAATGGTTAACATATATGTGAAGGTTTCCTGGTTGGAGTGTGATGGTGACACAAACCCAGCCTCAGGGTGGCACAGGATAGGGCATGCCTAGTGCCGGTAAATGGAAGATTTGCATGAGGAAGTAAAAAAGTCAGTGCCCAATCAAATGTGTGAGTCCATCTGCTGTGGTGATTAGTAATAACTGTGTAGTTAAACTGGTTACTTTATGATAAAGATACAAACCAAACCAACTGTGTAAAATTCAGTTTGTGAAGCCTCGAGCTGAGTTTTTCACCGTCTCTGTGTTCTGAAACATCTTTGCAGGTCAACGATCTGGGTCCTAACCAGACACAACATCTGGACCAGCTCTCACATTTCTTTTAAATTTCTCATTCCATACCTGCTCCTAGAGGGGAAAAAAGATTCTTTCCCAAAGATTTGATAAACGTCTACATTTGAAGCTTTAAGAGTTTTCCACTGGAGTAAAGTGTAAATGGCAGCAGTTGCTGGATGGACAGATGGGCAGCATTGTGCCCTTTATCGCGGAGGAAAAACTGAGAGAATCAAACCCCCCTTTTCCGACATTTCCAGTGTTTTCCACTCACTTCCAAATGTCAGACTCTGTGTGAGCCTCTAAAAGACTACCAACCAGAGTCAGCAGCCTGGTCCTGGGAGCCTGAAAGCCTTAAACATATGGCCGCGGTTCATTTCCAGTCAAATGTCAGTGATATAGTTCATTCGTGTAAATATCCTCAAGGTCCAGTGAAATTTCACCAGCGAGAAACATTAAAGATATATGTTCACAAAGAAGATGAATGCATTTATAAACCAGAGCGAGACATCTCCCCCCCGAGGCTCATCTAATGTCCGATCAAACAGAGGATGAAAAAAAAAAACTTTTAATGCATGAATACTCGAGCTTTTATTTTTATTTCAGTAATGAAGTTGAACATGTATTTCCTGCTCTGTAAGCCCAGACGGCAGAAACGACTCTTCCAAGCGGGAATCAGGGAAACGGGTCATTTGTTGTAATTAACGGTGGCTTGTTGGAAGGCAGCAGCCGGCTTATGTAAGTCTGAGATTATGAGAGCACAGCAGCAGCGGTTTGTTTCACACTACATGACCACTCCACTTACCTCAAACAGGAAATGCCCTTTCATAATGTCCTGTCCTCACCAAAACCACTCATAGGCGGGAGCTGGACCGGTTTCCAAGACATCAGTTGGCACGTATAATTACTGCACACAGTCTCCAGCGCACACACAGTCTTTAAATGTTTACTCTATAATTAACGGTTATCTGAAATGCAGTATAAAAACTGTATGTAGCCTAAAGTATGTAGGAAGTAATGTTAGTTCTACGTCTTTGCTTTGTGCCGTTACATGATAAACTCTGTACTGTTTGATATTATATCCTGTTAAAAGGGAGTTTTTCCTTCCCACTGTCGCCAAGTGCTTGCTCATAGGGGGTCGTTTTGACTGTTGGGTTTTCTCTGTGTTATTGTAGGGTCTTTACCCACAATACAAAGCGCCTTGAGGCGACTGTTTGTTGTGATTTGGCGCTATATAAATAAAATTGAATTGAATTTAATTGAATTATATACAAGTTAGTGTCACGGATCACGTTAGCTGGGAAGCTAGCCAACTAGCATTTCCGTTCAGATTTTGCTAAATGACTAGAAAAGAAGAATGCTATGGTTAGCCAGCTAGCTGTGAGTTGTAACCATCCGCATGCTGATGGTTAGATCATAATTTTAGCCGATAAAGTTATTTGAAATTGTTCAGCTAAGTTATCAGATCATCTCTGGGAGTTTGGAGGACTTAGCTGATCTTTTCTTAAAATCCTTAAGACAGTATTTTGTTATGTGAGGTAGCTATGTTATTGTTAGCTAACAGCTCAGGGCTGGATTTGATCCTCAAACTCAAACCAAATGCCCGTCTGATGTTGAGTACAGTTTTCCCCTGAGGGTCCAAATCCCACTGGGCTTTATTAACCTTCTGGCCACAAACATGACGACTGTCGCCAGCTGGCATATTTGTGCTACTAAAAATATTTTTGTACACACTAATTTAATATTATCAACATTTAGCAATAAGACAGGAATAAAAACTGGACATGTAACAAGTATTTTGCAGTATTTTATGTTTTTATCCCTGAATTACCTCAAACACTGGCTGGCATTTATCTAGTTAGTGCAGGCTGTCAGGTCACAGTTTGCCTCTTAAACCTGAGTGTGGTGCGTCCTCAATTAGCTTCAGTTCAATTTATTTATATTCAATTTATTTATTCTTGAGGAGGTTGTAAAACTTTGTGCGTTCAATAAGATTCAGTGAGTCAGTGAAGCTCAGTTCTGTCCAGTGACAGTGATGCTGAGGTGAGCTGTTCGAGAACTCTTCCGTCGGTAATCACTGCTATTTTTGCTGCTGTCAGCAGTCCTGACCTGTCCTGTCCAGCAGCTTAAGCAGATAAAACTATAGCCTGCATAGCTGGGAGGCGCCGCTTGTGATTTTGTGTTATATACATAAAATCGAACTGAATTGAAAGTTTAGAGTATTCATCAGATTTCCCCTTTCTTCCAGAGTTCTACAAATCTGAATCATTCTAATAAAATTATATTACTGTAGCACGTGACACGCTTTATGTCTCATTGTTGGTTGGAGCTAAAGTGGAGCAGCGACTCTCCAGTGGCAAAAGGAAAGATTCAGTCATGATTTCAAGTAACAAAATGATTAAATCATCCTGAGTTTGTGCTTGAAGAACATCGAGTTCATTGGATAAAAGTGAATTCACAAGAAGAAACTTAGTCTGAGGAGCATTGCATGTTGGAAATGTACTTGATGAACTTTAAGTCATCACCACTCTGTCTCTTCACGTTAGCTCTGACACCAGTCAGCGGGTCACAAACAAACGCTTTTTTAATTAACCAGCAGGAGGCAAAGACGAGCTAACTGGAAGTGGCATTAAAGTCACTTCTCAACAGGTAGCTGCTGCGATCATTTTCACCTCTAGATAGGAAGAGACGCCTCGAAGCCTGAGCGTCCCCGCTGTTTGACCCGACCTCACGTCCTGACGGTCGCGCTCTCTGAAATGTTGCTCGGTGTTGATTGGTGAGGGGTTGACAGCATGTGAATGTTTGCAGAGCGACTTCCTGAGCAATCGGTGGAGGGAGGACAGGGGTCCATTAGCTGTGAATTATCAGCCCTCCACTAAGCATTTATTTAGCAAGGAATTCCGGAGCCACTGGGCGCTAATTTGGCCCTGAGGGGCCGATTGTTGATGAAGATGTGGTGTGAAAAGATGTTGGTATGAGTCAATAACAGAAGGGGCTGCTGCTGGGAGGAAAAACAGTCATTCCTGATGGCATTTAAAGGCTTCATGCAAACGGGATGCATGAGTCAGTTTAATTTGCACATGATATCTGGAAATAGAAGTTTCTGCACCATAATTTTATACTTCACTGGAGTACCTTTGGATGAGTCATACGTCAAAAAATCCTCATTTTTCTCTTCTGGTTGGCTGAAGCGGGACAGCGCTCAGTGCTTCAGAGCTGTAGAGCTTGCAGTAGGTGGATACAATTTTGGATACATTTATTAAGAATAATTAACTTTATAAAGCTTATCAACAGAAAAACATGTCACAGAGTAATTTTAACCCTGTTTAATCAGGATAAGACAGAATACTATTACAGTAACTGGGGTATAAAAATATTCCACATCTGTAAACTAGAACTAAGAGAGCCAGATCTTCAGATAAAGTCACATTTTGGTCGCTACCTATAAAATGTGCCAAATCTGGAAAAAGTTCCCCAGCCCCCTCACAATCAGCTGATTTTTACACTAACTTTATCTTATTTAATCAAACCATGCACAAATGGACAATTAGTCCCTTGAAGTTCAGGGTCCAGGTTTGGAGCTTTCCCACCATTTTCCAACCATCATCATTCCCAGTGTTAAAATACAAATATATTAAAAATATTTTGACTCAGAAAGAATCAGAAGATGATCCTGGTATCAAATTATAACTTGTTCTGATCAGTTACCTATCCTACATTCACAGTTTACCCAGAATGCATTTAGTGAAGTTTTCACCTGTTAATTATCAGAAAACAGATTCAAACGTTGTGGCAAAGCTTTTGACAATTTTTTTTTAATTCCTGGGAAACAACAACAAAAAAAAAAATACAGCAAATTTTTGGTAAGTAAGCCGGCAAATTAAAGAGACATAAACCGGCAAACTTCCAAGGAAAAAAAAAAAATCACAAACCAAAATTAAAACAAGAAAAAAAAATACAGTAACTAATAGCTTGCAGTAACTAATTTCAGGTCATCATCTGTGCCTCTTTCCAGCAGCAGAGCCTGCAATCTAACAGCAGTTATTTATATCAATTCAACATTAATTTAACAGTCAACACTTTGGCTGTGCGTGTAATACGGGTTGATTGTAACTTCCCATTTTAAGACCCAGTGTAGCTGTGCTACTTTTTGGCTCTTATTAGCCACTACCTTCCATCATATCAGGTGGAGTACATTCTCCTTTCCCCTTCGGTCACGTCCTGTCTGCTTATTTGTTGATGGAGGCCCGCCGCATGACTCGGTGCACCTGTGGCCGTTCAGCCTGCAGGCCTGTTATTGGTCTTGAGACCCGTGGGAGGCGAGCAGTGGCCCGAGTGAGCCGGTCCCACCCTGCCTCTGCAGCGGGGTGTGCTGATCCAGATGTCGGCGCATACCAGCGCTACAACAAAGAGAGAAGGGTTTACCTTCATTCCCCGACCTGTTGATAATAGCTGCCCGTGCTACCGTGGGAATGTGCTGTGTTATGGTGAGGCGCTTCAGCTCGTGAAGCTCTGCTTCTGTGGGTGGGATGAAGTCAGGACTCCAGCATAATGTCAGCTAAAGTGAATAACAAGAGGATTTTAATGGTTTCTAATGAGTGAATGCTACCCAAGGCTTCTTATCGTCAGTGTCTGAACAAACTGTAACATAACTTAAAAAATGAGACTTTCAAGTCCAGTTTATTTCTAAAGCACATTTAAAACATCAGCAGTCGACCAAAGAGCTGTACGTTTAAAATAAATAACATAAAACATAAGATAGGACGAGCATTAAGGCAGGAAACATAAAATAATAAAACATAAGTAAAAAAGAAAGTGGCTGTGGCGCAGTGGGTAGGCGCTCACCGTGCAGCTGGAGGGTTGCTGGTTTGAGCCCCTGTCCCTGCGCTGCATTGTGTCCTAAGGGTAGCGCCGGTCTCTGGCTGCATGACCGCAGATGCTCGTCTCTGGATGAGTGATCTGGAACCATCGTTTCGTTGTGTGCCTTGTGTGCACAATGACCGTGAGTTTAATCTAATCTAACAAAATCTAAAAGAGAACAGCATCACTAATGTGTCCAGGACTCAAGGCTCAGTCTGATTTAAAAGTCAAAGAATAAAAACAGGTTTTAAAAGTGTCAACTGTTGGAGAGGTTCTGATATGAAGGGGCAATTTGTCCCAGAGTTTCGGAGCGACTGCCTCTGTGCTTTAACCTTGACCTCGGGACAGTTGGGAGCATTTGCTCAGCAGACCTCAGTGATCTAGTGGGAGTATGCAGGCGTATAAGATCGGAGAGCTGGGGAGGTCCTAACCCATGCAACGCCTTAAAAACAAATAGCAAAACTTTAGAATCAATTCTAAAGCTGACTGGCAACCAGTGTAGGGATGCTAATATGTGGTCTTGTTTCAGAGTGCCGGTTAGTAACCGTGCTGCTGCGTTTTGGATCAGTTGTAGTCGACGGCTCATCGATTCTCTTGGTTTTTCTAACAGTCTGTGCACTCGTTTCTATGTGAATATGAGAATTATGGTGGTGGTCCCATCCTTGTTTATGAGTGAGGGGTGGGTGGAGCGTCAGTTGTGGTAGAGCGAGAGATTTGAGTGAAGTGAACTTGCTGGTTTATGTTAGGTTCCTTCCTTCACCACTGACCACGAGCTGTGGGTAGAGACTAAAAGATTAAGATCATGGATACAAGTGGCAGATCTTCTTCTGAAAGGTTCCTGCCTGAAATGGTGTCCACACAGGAAGAGACTAGCATTGATATGGCAACCAGAAACCTTGAAGTGTCGGTGACTGGTAGTGACATCAGACAAAATAATCTTCAGTAATGTGAAGGGGGCGGATCACAAGTCTCACCTTGAGGAGAGTGATTGAAGTGACTATCAGTGGAAGCACTGGATACGGTTGAAAGACATATGATGGAGATAGAAGTAGAAGAAGTGATCTACGATGAGCTTTAGAGATAGCGTCAGGAGCTCAGAGTGGAGTAACTGCTCCTCCACATCAAATGCAACCAGCTGAGGTGGTTCATCTGCCCAGGATGCCTCGTGGACTCCTCCTAGGTGAGGTGTTTCGTGCATGCCCAGCTGGGAGGAGGCTCCAAGGCACACCCAGAAGATGTCTCTTCACTGGCTTGAGAATGCCTCACTGTCACCCCAGAAGAGCTGGAGGAGGTGGCTCAGATGATTTCCCCTGCCCGGACCCAGATGAACAATAGAAAATGGGATGGATGGATCCAAGGAAGCTCACTTGATCCATCCTGGTCAGCCGTTACACACAGACTTAGTGTACTTTGTAATCCCTCCTCTGGAGATCTGGCTGCCTCAACTTCTAGGACCCCACAGGGTCTCCATCAGTTTCTGTAAGAAGATTTTGCTCTTAAATCAAAAACATTTGGATTCTCCTTCAGGTGCCTCTTGTTGATCTGAGCTTCCATGCTGTTTCCAGAGAGAAATGAAGGTGTAAAGCCTCCATCTATACAGTGTTATTATCCTTGGATCGTTTTTGACTAAGGAATTTGCTTTTGCAAGTTTGTGTTGGTCTTTTTAAAAAATGAACTGGCTGCTTCTTTGTCTATAAATGATTGCATTGTTGGTACTTGAGCTACATTTTCCACTCCTTTCTACACATTCTGTGGTTTCCATCTCACACTAATGTGTCCCGCTAAGTAAATCTGGTCCAAAGATGATGGTCAGAAGGCTCAGCTCAAGTCATGGTGGCGCCGTGATGTTGGTGGCTGTGTACAAGTGTTATTAGTTATAAAGACCTGGTTGCAGTCATTGCTCGATTGAAGCACTGATGGTTGGCAGGGTGCGAATGTGGAGATTTCATCCCTGGATTCCTGCAGGTGTGCATGGGCAGTGGGAGTGTGTGTGTGTTGATGCATGGGAGGTAGGAGTTCAGGGGCTAGAGTGAGGTTGTCGGGCTGATCTATCCAGTCTGTGATGCTCCGTCTTACAGTCCTGGCAAGGGAACTGCATGCAGTGATCGGCTGGCTTTAGGGGCTTAGCTCCTCTAATGTGCTCCAGCCCAGCGGCCCTGCCCTCTGGGACCGAGAGCCCCAAATCAGCACATCAAGCGCTTGGCTTCCTCCCAGCTCCTGCACTCTCCCCACCTCGGGTTATTTACACAGCAGCGTCCTCTCCAGCTGCTGACAGCTGGTCACACCTACTCTTCTTGTTTGATTACACTGATCAGCGGAGGTGCACGGCTGAATATTTGATTTCAGGTTTATTACAAAGATCACAGCTATGGCCCCTGAGAACTCCGTGACCTTATCGACTCGGCTCGTCACACGGATCAGTCTGCACTCTCAACCCAACTTTATTTGCACCAGTGTTCAAATTCAGAGCAATATCTGTGATCTGAGGCGTACTGTGAGGATAATGTCCTGTGAGGATAATGTCCTGTGATAACCCAGCACTCACGCTCCGTTGTCTGGATGTGTCAAGTAGCCCTCCCTATTTTAGGAAGAGATGAAATGCTGTGGGTGGCACAGAGGAGTAAATGGCTCATTAAGCTGTCGTCACACTCACTGAGAGAAGAGTTTCTAGCAAACAGCCCGAGGTTTACTCCAGACACCATGAATTAGCAACCTGGCACGTCCCCCAGATGAACCCACACATTAAAATGATTAAAGATGTACTACTATAGAGCACGTAGTACATCTTTTGTAGCTTTCTGATGAGTTCATTTAGCAGATTATGGACCCATTCGGGTCACAGAGGACGATAAAGACGAGTACACTCAAGTTTATGGCCAGTTTGATTGTGGCGAGCGTTTAAATTTGTCAACATAAAGGCCAAAAAAACGATGCTTTATTCACTTGATTTGCTTTCTCTGCTGAACCAAAAATGTGCCAAACTGAAGAGTTTTTTACCCTCCTGATAGGTGAGACTGACATCAGCACCCTGAGGCCCTCTCATGGCCTAATTCAATGCTAAGGAACATCATTCTGGATTCTTGTAGTGGTTCTTAACCTTTTTGGGTTAGAAATCTCTAACATGGTAATTGTAAGTTTTTGGTGGAAAACCACAGCAGACATGAATTATTATTCAAAGCTGAGTGCTTTTCTTGCCTTAAAACATGTGGCGGGTGTTTAACCGCCTTGTGGCCATTCAGATTTAGGCCCACACCCCTGTGACCTAAACCACCTGTTTCCCCATCGGTCCACAGCTCATCACAGACCTGCAGCGAGCTGACGCTGGCGCTCCGACACGGTCGTCATCTGTCACGCTGAGTCGTGCCGCCTCCTGTAATTCACGTGGCGGTTACTTTCCCATCAGAAATACTCAGTTGTGTTTACCCTGGGTAGATTATACATGTGCCGTGTTCGTGCCGTGGTTAACCAACAATGTAAAATCATTTTCTACCCCAAACCGCTGTGTGCCTGTGCCTCCACAGTCCATCTCCCAGACTTCCCCCTCCTCGTGCTGCACAGTTATTAACTGCCCCATCGCTCTGTGACCGGGCAGACTTAGGTTTCAGGGTATTTGATGCTCAGGAATGCCCGTCAGCTTCTCCGATTTGCATAAGTGAGCAGCCAGCTGACTGGCAGAGGCCTCTCATCATTGTACTGAAGCCACAAGCTGTTCAGCCAGAAACAGACGCTCAATCAGGAGGAAGAGGTAACGATTTGAGGTCTGAGCCATAGCGAGGCAGGCAGTGTCCAACACATTTCCCAGCCTGGCTCACTCCCTCCACACAAAGAGGAGCAGCAGCAGCAGGGTCAGGGTGGTTGCCAATTAAATTCCTTACAGTTTAGGGTGATTATTGAAGGCAACTGAAGTGCCAATAGCTGCAGTTCTTCTAATGTCCAGGTGGATGATGACACAGGCAGCTGTAGCTGTCTGCTGGGCTTCACCACAGTTAACTGGACCTCTGGACTATGTTTGTGCTGTCGGAGCCTTTTGAAGTATTTCATGCAATTATCTGACCAATAATGTGGCTACTGTGGCTTCACTTGCACTAACAGACCATCCAACAGAGCGGCGCTCCAGTTTTGGTGGATGAAATTCTACGATTTTATTTGGGTCGTCTAAATATGGTCCGAAGAATTTGGAGCCAAACGATGTATCACTGAGTGCTCCACCTTCCCATCCAAATGGTCACTTGTGGTTCTTTTGTGTTTTTGCAACAGCCAGCTGTTGATGTCACAGTCGCTACCTCCACTTTTTATCCATCTTCATCAACACAGGAAACGCTTGGACCTGCAAACAGGTTCGATCCAATATTATAGACCAAACATGGGATAACGGTACCTGTGTTGGACAACATTCATCTTACCAGACTGTGACATTAATGTGAGCTAACAAACATTTCTTTATTGAATGCTCAGCACCAGGAAGTCTTACGAAGAGTGTGACCTCTGTTTCTTTCCTGTTTCATAACCAAGTTGAAGGTTTCCTGGTGTCAGCCAACATCGGGTTAGATGCAGATGGTGATTCAGTACCTCAGTAAAAACAGGAGGCTGTCTGCACTGAAACTGGCCTTTTCCCGAACACAACTTCTCAGAAACTATGACAATTTGTTTAATAAGTTTAATTTTCCAACATTGTGCTTGCCAACATGTTTGTGAAATGAGCAGTGATGTCTCCTCTCTGTGCAGCTTAAAGGAAGCCAATTCGGACAACACGGGGAGGACGTGCAGGGCCAAAGAAAAGCCGCTCAGAGGTGATCTGGGTGTGGGCCGTGGGCTAAGATGTCCTTAACCTATCAGACTGATGAACAGTTGGACTGCTCACCTAAGAGCTGGGTTGTTTGTTGGTTTTGGAGAACCACCCCAGAGTCCTTGAAGCGGTTCCAGGTGCTTCGATCGGCTCTGACGGTGAAACAGAGCTGAGCTGAGAGGAGGAGGGAGCAGAGGAGCTTTAGCAGAAACTGATGACACAGCTGAGACCCTGCTAACACTTTAAGGAGGGAGGGATTTAAAAGGCTGCCGCTCCCTCTCATTTATCCTTTACATTTGTTTAAATTAACTCGAGGCCCGGGGAGAGCTGCAGACTCGACAAAAAAAAAAAAAAAGACTTCATACTTTAATACCACTGACTTTACATCTTCTCCAAGTCTGAAGCATTCTGTTGTTTTTATGACTGTGTGCATTCGTTAACACCAGGTAAAGGTGCATTTTTTTTCTCCATGTTAGTTTCCAATGAACACAGTCAGATATTACATCTACACTGTGGGCAGTATAAAAGATGGATCTTGAGCCGTCCCTCATTTCTTTATATTTTACTAAGAAAACAGGAAATAGGTGCAAGCATACATGGAAATCCAGCATATGGGGCAAAAACAGAGTTTGTATAAATCTAACGAGCTTTAAAGTCAGTGTTTGGTGTGACCTCCTTTATCCTGAACCCTCTGAGGAGCTTCCTGTAGTTTCTTTAAGCAGTCTGCAGGAACAGTTCTCCAGGCTTCCTGAAGGACATTCAGAGCTCTTATTTGGATGCTCCTGCCTTTGGTTCTGTTGTCTGTCAGGATGATCCCACACTGCTGCAGTGATGCTGAGGTCCGGGCTCTGGGGAGGCCGATCCATGACTGATAGAGCTCACCTGTGTGTTTTTCTATCCAGGGATGGTTTTACTGCTCTGCAGTGTGTTTGGGATCATTGTCGTGCTGAATAATGAAGCTGTTGTCAATCAGATCTTTCCAGATGGTGCATGGTGGATCAAAATCTGATGGTACTCTTCTGTCTTCATAATTTCATCAATTTTAACGAGATCTTCAACATCACTGGCTGAGATGCAGCCCAAACCATGACAGAGCCTCCACCATGTTTTACAGATGGCTGTAAAACTCACTGCTGAACTCCTCTGTACATACTGATGACAGTTTGGACCAAAAATGTCAAATGTGGATCCATCAGACCTGCTACCTCTGATCTTCAGTCCAGTTCTTATGTAATGTGTAATGTAAGAACGGCTTCCTGACAGCCGCCCATCCACTGAGACCGTTTCTGATGAGGCTTCAGTGAACAGCAGATGGATCAGCTGAATGTCCAGATGATCTCGCAGGTCCTGTCAGGGCTTTGCTGGATTTGTTCCAGGACGTGACTTAGATAGTGCCTGACACTTCTTTTCTCCTCCACTTGTCCAGCTTCCTCGACTTTTTTGAGAGCACACTGCACATCATGTTGAGATGTTCCAAGTTTTCAGCTCATAGTTCTTTGGGAATCACCTTGTTGGTGCAGAAATACTATTTTGATATTTTCACAGATTCAGCTAAAAAATGGGAACAAATGTGTCGTGTTTTGTGCTGCTAGGAACAAAGTGCCTAAAGATACAATTTAAAGTTGGTTCTTGGCTGAGTTGTCTGTTATGTACAAAACTGGATCATCTGTTGCGTTGGGAGCCTTTTTATGCTTGAATGATTCATTGGTCTGAGTTAAGTGGCTAAACAAAAAAAGATTCCTCTGAAAATGGTCGGGTACAAGGACTGGACTGAAAAAGCAGCCAATGTCCAAAGAAACACTTTGAAACTGTTGCTCAAAAGCACTTTAAAAATTACAGGGAAGAAATGAAAGGCAAGCCAAGACCTTTGCACAGCATTGTATCTGACATTGGTACCTTTACAATGTCTATGTTGTGATTACACTGATACTCAGGTATACAGTATATACAGTACCACTTTGGACACACTGGCTTATAAAATGAAATATAAGGTTTGGATTTAAAGCAGAAGCCTTTCTGAGCTAAAATTAACTGTGAAACCAAAATGATCACGTTTGCATTTAGCAATAATATCCCGTTTATATCACAGGGAGTCACGGGAGCTGTTAAAACACTCCCTCTTGGAGACTTCTGAGAAAGTAAATCACATTACCGTCCTTAGATCTCAGCTCTAAAGCCGACGAGTGCAACGTAAGCACAACCAATAGGAGTAAAGGCCAGAACTACAAAATAAGCTCCAGGCTGTTAAAAGACTGACGTTCCCTCGGTTCAGAACGTGGAAGGTTGGATGTGAACACAAACAGCATCCTTCCTCAGCTGTAAACTCTGTCCAGGACAAATTTTGGGTAGTTTCCCCCTTTTTTATACATTTAAATGATTAATTATGAGCAGCACAAAAGACTGAAACCCTCCAAGTTGGTGGTTCAGGTTCCCGCAGCAATACCTCTTTTATTTAAACAGTGGCTCTTTATAGGAGAGCAACTAACAGGACTCACATCAGCAGATACTGTTCCTCAATAAAGGAAATGTTTGCCTTGGCCCTCGTGGAAAAGGCTGACTCCCTCTTCCTCCTCTGACAACCTCCAGGGAATGTCCAAGTTTACATGACACAAGTAGAGATCTCGCTCCAATCCTGCTCTGAAAAAACATGAGAGTTTGTTTCAAAAGCTGCTTCATGAACCGGATACAGTGAAATGTTCCTCTGTGGAAGGAAAAGGAGGCTTCAAAGGGCGATTTATACGGGGAGTATTATAAACTGTGGAGAAAATGACCACACGCAGCAGCGCTGACCCCAGAACTGCTGAACAAACAGAGAGAAAGCAAAGAATTACTTAATTCTCCACTTAAAACATAAACCGTGAAATGGATTATTACACAAAGAGAAGAGCAAAATTACTCAGGTATCGGGTCACGCTGGCTCCAGAGTTCCTGTCTGATTACTTAGAGCTGCAGCCAGCTGACAATTTACACCCTGCTCCGTATGTTTGCTCTGTATACGTTTCTCTGTAATGGTTCCCATGCAGTTTGGACTCAAAGACACGTCTGTGCACGAATCAAAAAGTCGGTGCCTCAGATTCCCAAAAAACGTTGTGCGGCATCACTCTGCGGCCTTATCGGAGATCTGGTTGTTGAACTGTGCAGCGGCTGAGGGTAATTTAGCAGAAAGGAAAAATATTGGCTCAAGGTATTCCACTATAATCCAATTTCATGTTCATGTGCACCACGGCCAAGAGCGAGTTTTCCCTCCGCAGCACTAATTCTCCAAACATTCATCCTCATGTACTTTTATTATTTGAAAGGTATGGCAGGTTAAAATTCACTGGAGGAAATTTAAACAGGAAAATACTCTCTGCCGCAAAGGAAAAGACATTTAAGTGCATCTTACCTGACCTCCGCCCCCCTTCCTTTACTCTAATCTGTCAACATCCACCAGGCCACCAGCGACTCATTATGTTTTATTTTGGCCACATGCTGAACAGCCAAATTTTCATAAACTTTAAAGACTTTAAATTCGTCTTGTCATTATAGTTTTTCTGCTGAAGGGTTTATCGTGTATGTGCTCCAAACAGGAGAAACTCTACAAAGGGATGGACAGTAACCCATCCCTAGATGGGGTTAGGGTTTAGGATGGGGTTAAGAACCAAGAATAATCATTTCATAAATCGAAATTACAATGATTTATTAGGGTGGGGGCTCTTTAGCCCCTCATGGATACTTGAGGGTATGTGGGAAATTGCCTAACCAGTCTACATGTGCTTTGACACTGCGACGGGGGTTAGAGAGCGTTCCTGGAGGTATCCTGTTGGGAATGCTTTGGAAGTATGGCTATTTGGTCCCTGAACAACAGCAGTCAGAACCTGGTCCACATTAAAGGCAGTAAGTCGTTCTCAGTGGGTGTTGGATTCTGCCAGGGCTGCCCGATTCTGTCCACAATGTTTATAGACAGACTTTCCAGGGTAGCCAAGCGGTGGGGGGTCTCCAGTTTTCTTCTTAGAATCACATCTTTGGTATTTGCAGATGACGTGGTCCTTCTGTCTTCATCAAGCGACAACTTTCAGGTTGCATCCAAGTATGAAATAGTGGTAATGAGAATTACCACCACCAAATCTGAGAAAATGCTTGGAGGGTGACATGTCCACTCAGGGTTGAGATCTCAGGGTGCTGGTTGGTCTACATTCCCATCCTCACCTATGGCTACGAGCTGAGGGTAAGAATGGGATCGAAGTGAGCTTCCTCTGAAGGGGATCTGGGCTCAGATTTAGAGAGGAGCTTAAAGTAGAGCTGCTGCTCTTCCACATCGAAAGGAGCCAGTTGAGGTGGTTCATCTGACCAGGATGCTTCCTAGGTGAGATATTTCAGGTCCAACTGGTCCTGGACACAGTGGAGGGATTATGGTTCTCGGCTGGATAGGGAAAGCCACAGTTTTCCCCCAGAAAAGAACTGGAAGAGATGGCTGGGGAGAGGGAGGTCTGGGCATTTCTGCGTAGACTGCTGCCCCCACAGCCCCTTATAAGGATTACTTTGAACTGTGAGTCATCTACTCTATTAGAATCAAAGAAGAAAATATGGAGCTGGAAAAAAATAATAGCTCTCTTCTGGATATGAGCAGAGAAGCTCACATTGATTCATTAGTTTTATAAGCTTAATGATCATAAAATCAAGTGAAAAAGAGCAAAATAAAGTTCAAATAGAGAAAAAAAGAAAGTAATATAATCATTACAACTACGTGAGTGAAATCAGGAAAGGCTCTGAAATAAAAGTATGTAAACAGCCGTCATCCTTACAGGTTGATCCGTAATAAAGACATAGAAATAAACACACTCCTCCTGCCCTCACATGGCTCTTGATGTCTTTACCGTGACTGAAGCTTATCATACCCCCAGTGACCCATGACCCTTTGGCATGTGATCCAGCTCGATCTCTTTGTGAGCTCCTCATCCTGATGTCCCACTGATGCTGGCCGGCTGTTTGCACGGCAAGAAATACAAACGGTGAAACTGAATCTGAGAATGCTGGGCTTCCACATGTGACCTACTTTTACATTTTCCCTGGCACCAGCTTATCTGAGGCCAGCGAAATGTATGAGCGGCATCGGCAGCCAACAAACCAAAGGATTGTGCTGAGAGAAACTTCGTACACCTGCGGACTTCACGAGGCTGGCGTGGCTGCCGTCCAGAGACTGACCGCGGTGCTCTAAATCCACCAAAGAAATACAAATAGTGAACCTTTGAAGGTACCTGACCTCTGTGAGAAAGCAACAGCTGGACAGTGGTCTTCACTGAAACCTCTGTCGTCACGTTACCTCAGCTTTCAGTGGCGTTCATTCAAAGCTGTCCAGGCTTATGCTCAATAACTCTACAATAAATGAAGCTCGCCATCAGCTCTGTGGATGATACTACAGCTCAGTAATACCACGGTAATGGTGAGGTAAAACTAAAGAGGGAAAAGAAATAATAACACAATATAACTTGGTAGTAACATATCTCAGTAATGTTAGTACGGACTTTATGTATCATAATAATATCTTTGCTTTTTGAATTAAAATGGTAATATGGTGTCATTAATGGAGTAATAAACTTATAATAATGAGGTCCTCAGAGTTCTAGCTAGTGCCGGATCGCCTGGCGCTGTGCCTTGTTGAGGTAACGTCGCACCGGGCTGAGAATTCGCTATCACCACAGTTAGCTAGTGGTGCTGCCATTAGCACTAGCAAGCGGTTGTTCGGGCCATTAGCGAGCAAACCTGTGAAATGTTTCTGGGCAATGTAGGCTTAGTTTTTTTACATTTTAGAATTATTACCATATTGTAATACTGACATTATTTCCTCCAGACGTCCTAAAAGGACACGTATCATGCAAAATCCACTTTTTTAGCCCTTAAATACATTTTGTGGTGTACTTTCAGTGTGTAGCAGTGCAGGAAATTTAAATGCATTCTGTTCCGGTGTCACAGGACTGAGCTCTGTGCCGACTGCAAGACTTTAAATTCGTCTGAGGAAACACCGAATCAAAGCCACGAGGAGGAGGAAGAACATTGCCCTGTAGATTCCCTGCTTGGTTTCAACATCAGTTTGAGAAGCCAGCGTCTTTGGATTAGACTGAAAAAGTTTACTTTGATCCAAATCTCTAGGAGGAGTCTGTTTTAGTATAATGCTGGGAAACAGCAAAAAGGCTCCAAAACGGCATTTTAAATCCAAAAAGGCAGTTTTGGTTTTAGTTTATGGTCCCTGTGGCTTTTGTGTAGGTCTTGCGATGGTAGATGGGTCCAATGCATTTGGTACATGTAGGAAAAACACAGCGCTGAGGTTGTTCTGTTCAGACTTTGTAATGGAGCCGATTTAAACCCTACAAGTCTTAAAAATATGGAATATTTCACCACATTGGACGCATGTTTTCATGAATTTTTAGCTCCTAAAAATGTCATTTATTAGAGTAAATAATAATAAATGGATCAATTCCAACATAATTATGTTTAATACTGTAATTTTAACATAGTAATTACCATTATTACACCATATTGTTTGTTTTTTTACAGTAAAGTGTATTTTAAACACACTGCTAATAATTTTAAGATTTTTAGAATAAAAGCCTGAGGACTGCAATAAGAATTAAAGAGTCTATGTACTCTAAACATTACTAAATACATTCAAAATTACAGCCTTCTACTTTTATAAAGTATCAAATGCTGTTTCCCTCTTTTTTTAGCCAACAGTAGCAACAATCCCACTGCAATTATTATTAACTTGCTAAAACCCACCCTGTGGGTGGGCTTTGCCAGGTCACTTTGCTTATGTCTGAAGACACAGACATGTATGTTATCATGTTAGTCTTTTATATCACTGGATATGGTGAGGTGGTCAAAACAACTGAATGAATAACAAAACAAATAATAAAAACATTTACTGTTCTTCTTTGGACGCTACGTATGTGTTGATATTTACAGATATAGAAACGAACAGAACTTTATTGATCCCTCGCAGGAAATTGCTTTGTTACAGCAGCAACAATTAATACTAATGGACACACTATAAATACTATTTGACTAAGAATATTATGTACACAATATAAGAGCTATATACACATCATAAATATAAATACGATATACAACTGTGCGTTCTGGTTAGTGGTTTGCGAATGCACATGCACGACAACATTTCCAGTTACACTAAAGTGCAACTGGGCTAAAAACTGTTTAACAAAATTTAAATACATGTAACGTAGACGTGACGTCGCTGTGTTTTGAGATCAGCTGCTACACATGATATGTATAATTTGTAAGGATCAGAGTGCTATAAAAATAATTCCTAAAAGCTGTATATGGTTGTTGATAATCCTGGGACCCTGGGCAGTTTGTACAGTGAATTTCATCAGATTGATGAACGCATCATCAACGATCATTACAGTAGGAGAGTTAGATATCTGGTCCTGCACCGTTCATCATAGAAACACCGTTCAGACACTGAAATGACCGGCTCGACTGGGTTCTTGTATGCTTTTTTAAAAAAGTAAAAGTAAAAATTTTTTAAAAATCGCATTCATTTCACTCTGGAGAAGAAGAAAAATTCCTTTAAAACGTTTTAAATTGAACAGATGTTACCATTTCACCGTTAGCAGGTGACTATCAGCTGTGTTTCATATAAAACAGCACATGTATGTGACAGAGAACAAGAAAAAGCAGAAGAGTCTTCCTTTATAAAAACTGAGCTGGTGCTGGGTTATGTTCACATGAATTTCCTTCACCCTTGAGAGGAGCTGAAGCTCGTATGTGAAGAAGTAAGCGTTGGCTGCGTACAGACCCGAGAGGCGACGTAACAGGATGAGCTGTGGTTTCTGTGGACGGGAGATGCTGCAGAGCCGAAGGAGTGAAGCGGGGAAATGTTTCGGGATGTGATTCAGAGATTGGGACTGCAGCTCTTGGCTCACTGAGCCGCTCTGTGAGGCTGCATGCATCAATGTATTTACTGTTCTCCTATGTCAGTTTGGAACAAGCGAGGCCACCAGCGACTCGCCAATTTACTGACATCACCGGCGAAATAATACCACTTATGAGAATACAAGCCCCGCCCTGAAGCTGGAGCCGGCTTCCCTGAGCTTAATTTAGCTCTGAATCACTGCAGCCATTATGAAAACCTCTCAAAAGTGTATTCATGCCTCGCTCCCCTCCAGCATCTTACCTCCTTTTTCCACACGACTCCTCACTTCACTTCACCCCGCCGTGTCCACACATCATCACCACGATGGCGGCGGCCTGCAAAGGGCCCTCACATGAAGGGCTCGCTATTGTGTTTTCATCCAGTCTGAGGGGCCGGGGTCCTGGCAGCTGACATCAAAACTCCTGCAGAGAGGAGAAGACCCAGCAGCTGTAAATTAGCTGTGATGTTAGCGACTCCAAGAGGAATGAAAAACACGAAAAGAATCCAGCATAGAGGAAAAAATGAAGTTTCAAGCTGCTTGACTCCAGTCTGCAGATCTGTATTTAAAGGAGCTCAGCCCAACCTGAGGAAAAACATCATTAATCACACCTGCTGCCATTAAGTCAGCTGCACTCATCCAACTGCTGCTAATGTTTGCTAGCACTGACCAAAATGCGCTGAGCCATACTCAGAATGTTCCTCTCCTGTGAGTTCTGTAATGTCATGCTGAGAGAGCAGAGCACCTACCTGAGTATCAGTATACACCAAGCTCACCTGGATGTGAGGAAGACAGTATGAGATACAGGCTGTGAAGCTGTTACCGTAGAAAGTAAATGTTAGTCACACGTCTTTGAGCCATTACAGGATTGACTGATGGATAAAATACCGTCTGACTGTACTAGCGGCAAAGAGAGCTACAGTTAGCTACTGCAGCTGCACGAACGTGGTGACGTTCTTGCCATGAATCGAACGCCCATCAGTCCATCGTGGTTTCCCCTGAAGCTCAAAGTCCTCTTTAGGTTCATTAGTTTTAGTTTTTTTGGCTAATGTTAGCTGACAGATTGCATATTGCATTAACTAGTTGGCTAACCATAGTTAGTTTGCTTGCTGAATTTCTATTCTACTTACGTATAACCTCATGGTGTTATCCCTGTTTTTGCTGACAGCAGTCACGGCCATGTCTGACAGGCTTCACCACGTAAAACTTTTTTGGCTAATGCTATCTAACATGGTCTTTGTTAGCCAGTAAGCTAATCTACTAGCTACCCAGCATAATGTTGTCTCTATCTATATCCTCTGTGAAGCCACATTAGTGCCTGATTTTGTTCTTATGTGGAGTTTCTGTAGCAGTGGTTCCATGCTGAGCTAACGTTAGCTCGTGCTGCGCACCGCTGATGATCGAGATTGATTGAGCCACTCGGAGCATGAACGTCACTTCCTTTGGATTTTAGTGATAAACTCATCCCGAGTCCAGGCTGTTAGAGGCCACCAGACAGTCGGATAAGGTCTCAGTTTCACATCTTTTTAAGCCACCTTTATATTTACAAAAATCACCCAATGCACATTTACTAATCAAAGGTCGGCCTGTTTATGGGCCACTTTTCTTCTCAGGGGGATTTATAGACTCCAGTTTTCGTGAGCTTTTCGTGAGCTGAAGGATCAGATAAAACCTTGTTTCCACCGTCTGACGGGCTGAGTGACATCCTGACTAATAAGTAAAAACACACACACGTCCTCGCACTCATGCTCCTCGTGATTTTCCACCAGTGGATGAAAGATGTCTGACATTCTTGTTCTTCTCAGCCTGTGTGGTCCATTCTCTGAGGGCAACATCATGCTGGTGAAGTCAGACCGGGACTCGTCACCTTCGAGTCATCGGCTGGATGAACGTGAACGCTCTGCACCTGGTTCTCTTTGCGGGAGCAAAGGTCAGACTCTCACTGCATTTCTGAGCTGAGAACACGTCAGCAGATAATTCCTCTTCATTCCAGCTACAATATAATTTAAAGAGAAGCTTGTATGAAATTGTTTCTTATTTTGTCCAAATCCTTCTGTCTCTGCTCTTTGTTCTGCTGAATGCACCAGCAGGTTTTTAGGTTTCTGGAAATGAAACCATAAATTCAGAGAAATGACAGTTAAATGGTGGGAAATGACTTCTGTCCAAGCAGCATTTTGTGCTCTGACAGCAGAGCAGAGAGAAAGGCCTCTGTGAAGTTAGCCTCTCATCTTTGAAGCAGATGTGACCCGGCTGAATATTTTCCCTCCACCTGAACATCCGATCGCAGCTTGGGGAAAACATTCAGGTGTATGGAAAACGGACATTCTTGGAAAGAAGGCGCTGCAGCGGCATTGTGGGTAACCGGGGTTTATTTAGACTGGGTTTGTAGGCCATTACATACCAACAGCAGAGCCCAGGAGCTGCTGCTTCGCCTTGATTTCAGCGCTGAGCTCAGTTTGGAAAGAAGGATTTTGCAGGTTTGCGTGTTCATGTGTTCATGCAGTGACAATAACAGGAGAAAGTCTCACCTGCAGTGTGTTTGAGGAGTTTCTGCCTTTTGTCCTAAACCTGGCCTTGAACTCAACTCTAAACACTTAGCCAGAAATAACTGGCACACATTTGATTTTTTAAGGCCGATTACAGTAAAAATCTGTCAGAAACATCAGAAACCTATCAGGGCGCACGCCGTACAGGTCGCCAGCCTGTCGCAGAGACAGACAACCAGTCACACCTGTGGGCAAGGTGACCAATCAACCTAACCCCAGGAACTGCATGCGTTTGGACTGTGGGAGGAAACCGGAGTACCCGGAGCAAACCCACGCACACGGGGAGAACATGCAAACTCCACACAGGAAGGCCCAGGCCGAGGTGGATTCAAACACCGACCTCCTAGCTGTGAGGCAGCAGTGCTAACCACCGCGCCACCGTGCACTCATAGACACGATGGTTCTAATTTTAGACATATTGCCCAAATTGAAGAAAGCCGTCCTACATATGTAATTAATTATATTTTAGAGTTTACTACTCTTAGTTTCTATATTTTTGACTATGGAGAGGTCACATTTCCACTTTGAAAGCTTCTGTCTTATTTTTTAATGAAAGCTGGTGCCAGTGGTGCCAAACTCATTTCAGTCCATGGGCCACGTTTAGCCTAATTTTAACTCAAGTTAAAAAAATGTTCCCTTCTTTTCAGGAAAACATTTAATAAACAGACCTTTTAGGAAAAATAAAATGTCTCACAAAGAAATGCTGCCGTGAAAAGTCAAAGAAACCACCATCACGGCTCCTTGGGATTAATCACACTCTCTGAAAGAAATCCAAAAACGACATAAAAGGTACTGGCAGCTCTTTCCTTGGATTTTCCATCCATCCATTTCCTGTTGATTATCTGGGTCCAGGTCACAGCAGTTGGAGTCTAAGCAGAGTTCCTCAGACCTCCCTCGTCCAGCCACCTCCTCCACCTCTTTGTGAGACGTTCCCAAACCAGTCCAGGAGGCACCTAGGTTAGAGAAACCACACTACCAGATTTCCTTTGATGCAGAGGCAGTGGGTCTAAGCTCCTCACCTCTCTCTAAGGGACAGCCCAGATGCCCTTCAGAGGACGCTTGTTTCAATCATATTCTTTCAGTCTCTAACCAAAGCTCACGCTTATAGCTGAGGACAGGAACATGGATGGAATTCACAGCTTTCCACGCATATCATCTGGATTTCTGCAAATATGCCTGTCAGTCATGAACAACAGCCCACATTTCACTCGTTTTATGTCTGACCTCTCGGTCTGTGTGGTTTTGGTCCTGGTCCTGTTTTATTTTGTAGGTTAGATCCTCGTGCTGTTTCCTGTGTTTTTCCTTCCTTCGTTTGTTCGTTTCCCGCCTTTGTTAGTGTCTGATTGTGTTCACCTTTGTCTCATTATCCTTCCCCCTTCTGTGTATTTCTGCTGCATTCGATTGGAAGTGAGAAGTTGGAAACCCCAGTCAGAACTTTCAGCTGAAGTGCCTCCTCAGGTCGGACTTCCCACTTGAAAAGTCAGAGCAGCCCCACCAACCCCGACTTCACAATCCAAAATGGCAGCAGTGTGCATAAACGGGAATACAGCTGTTGAAGTTGTGAGTCACTGAATATCCCACGTTTCTCTTGCTGGTCCCTAATAAATGCAAATTGTTTGCACATTTTGTGTTTTTCGCTCCTTTTTGCATAAAAATGATTGAAGACCATAATTAATGATCTTAGAACATTGATAATGTCTGTCTTTGAGTAAAGGAAGCAGTACAGGCACAAGCAGAGCCTCCTGTGGAAAACGATGAAACCACTCTGGCGTTAAATAGCTCGGTTACTCGAGGGTTAAAAGTCAAAGAATATTTGGACCCTAAAATAAGTTTGAGATCGGGGACAGGCGAGTCCGTCTGAAGGTACTGGCTGCAGCCTTTGAAGATTGGAAATAATACTCGGCCGCGCATTAACATCGTCCACGGCCTGAGGGCTGTTTGTCTTCTCACCACATTAATCCGGACTCTTTCTTCATTTCTGATCCTTACAACAACACGGGCTCCAAGAACTAATAAATGGAAGGGTTTGATTTCCGTCGGCAGTGCCAAACACCACAGGCTCACCTTCACGGAGCAGGGGTCGGGACAAAGGGCTCGGGCCCCCGAAGGCCGCGGGGCCGGGTGTTTACCCACAGGGCGTTCCCTTATTGATGTAATATATCGGCGCAGGGCGGGGAGCCGAGCAGATAAGCGGAGTGTTATAACACAGATCGTATCAAAGCAGCTCTCTCGCTTGCTTTTATCCCCAAAGCTGGAGATGGACGGACGTCTGAAGCTTTCAGCAGCAGCTTATACTCCTGATAGTCATCGGTGAGTCACCTCACAGCGCTTAGAAGGAGGTGAAGAAAACCTGCAGCGAGGGACCGTCCTAACCTCCACGTGCAGCAGCTCGGAACGAGTTTATACAGCAATTTGAACAGATTTAAAATCGAGTAAATCAGTGAGGATTAAAGGCAAACACACAATGTGCCAATAATTACACAACAGAAACATGAAGGAGGCTACTGAGCAGACCTGCCCACTCTCAGGTCTCAGGTCAGGAGCCCTCTGAGCCCTGAATCTGTTTGAAGTGACTGTCCATCACAAGAGCACAAAGAGACATAAACTGATGAAAAATAGATCAACACAACTTCAAAGAGAAGAAAAATATCAGCAACACAAAATCAGCCAAAGGGGCACAAAGTATCCTTGGGCAGGACACTGAACCCCAAGTTGCTCTCTGATGCCACCGTCAGAGTATGAATGTGTGTGAGTGTTAGCTAGAAAGCACTTAGCTGTAGAAGGAGGTGCTTGTACGAATGTGTGTGAATGCAAACGTGTTGTATAAAGCAGTGAGCGCTCAGCTAGAGTAGAAAAGTGCTATATAAGAACTGGACCACTTATTAAAGGGACTAAAAATCTATGTTAGTGACCGAAGCTACTTTAAAGACGTCACATCATTAGGGGCTCGACACACGTGAGCGACGTCGCTCGCTCTCCGTTCATTTCCTATGGAGCTTGTGCGATGAGGCGACAATCGCTTGCCCTCCTCCACCTAAGCGACCGGCGACATCCGTGCATGTGAAATTTCGAGCTCGTACTCGTAGACGTGCACACGCGACCGGGCGATGCAACACAACAAAGTTGAAAAATGTTCCACTTTTGTCGCTGTGGCGTGGCACTAAACCAATCAGCGAGGGTTTCATTGACTGGCCAATGAGCGGAGAGTATGCTACATGCTGCAGTCTGCAGCCACTTTCAGCATGAAGGAAAGCATCATTTTAGCTGTGTTTGACTTTCCTGTATTATATGACACTTCACACAGTGATTATCGAGGTACACATAAAGGCAGCCGTATGGGAACGTGTTGGCGCCAGGCTGACCTTAAACAGACAGAGAGGACTTTAGTGATCATACAGGATGAACCCAAGGGTGTCTTTTTCTTTTGTAGAGCAGACTGAACAGCAGGATTTCTGTCAGCTCCAGTAAAACCTTCGGACTCCTCATCTTTACTGTCTGTCTGACACGGGCTGCTTTGAAAATGTCTAAATCCCCCAATTTCATAACCAATCACATTTCTTGGAGACGAGTGACGCGAGAGCGCGATTCGCAAAGCTGCCGTCGCTACCGTGTCCCGTGTGTTCGGTTTCACCCCGGAGGCGATGCGGGCCATTTGTGTCGAGGCCATAAGAAAGACACTCAAAACAACTTGGAGACTAACAAAAAGACTAAAATCAGATTAAAGAGACTAAAAACGTCTTTTAAGACTTCTGGCTCCAAAAGCTGGAAACCCGGTGGCTACATCCATCCTTTAGATACAGTCTCTGTTTAACTCGCTGTGAGCTCACCTTCACCTGCTGCTCAGACGACAGCGTTCGGACCGAGGAGGGTCAAAGATCATTTAACCATCTGACGCTGAACCTCTGTTGGGTAATAAGTGGAAAAACTCAGAGCTGCAGTACAAACAGTGATCGATGCTGTGACAGGACGGAGGTCTTTACCGAATGATCTTTAAGAATTTGGATGGAGGACCTTTTGTAGATCTTTATGGCCTGTAATAACAAAAGATTTGATGAAAATATGAGTTGATAGTTTTATAATACTGAACCCAGGCAAAGCGCACTCTGCCTCTTTGGGCCTCTGATGGCGTTTTGGACAACAGCAAGTTAAAGTCCGGATTAAAGGTGAGCTCGGCTCTCTTTTCTCAGCTGCTGAAACTTTCTCTCGTCCTCTGTGCTAGCAAATGAAACTGTGAGGCATGTAAACCGAAGAGCTCTCAGACGGGCACTGAAACAAACACAGTGGACAGATGTGTGGCGGCGGGGCGTTCAGAACAGCTTTTTAAACAGGATTTAAAAAGATGACCCATAAAAGATCCTGAAACATCCCCAGCCGGTCGTTTGTTATGTTGGAGCAGTGAAGAATGACATGTTTTTGTCTCTCTGAGAAGCGAACACAGAGATGCTGCAATGAAGGAGGCCGATTTATGTGTTTCTGTTTGCAGCGCCTGTTCTCACAGCTCGGCCCACACACGGCAGCCTGTGAGCCAGCGCTGACGTTCCTCTGGATAGCAAAACAGAGCGGCTTCAGGGAAAGGCAAACAGGCCTTCAAAAAGATGGAGTTAGATAACGCTCCACCTGCCCGAGGACAGGAAAGATAGCAAAGCTCGTCAGTAATGACCGTTTGTTTTTGTGATTCCCGGCCAGCTGTTGGTGATGCGTGGGAACGCTGCGCCGAGCAGCTGGAACAGAAGCTTTTTTGTCCCGGCTTTAAAGTGCACGCCCGTCTGCTGCAGGAAACGTCTCAGAAATCCTCAGCTCAGCCGTGAGGTAATGTTTGACAGCCGCTGCCCATCGATTGGACGCTCATCTCGACGTTCTCAGGTTCGTTGCTGATGTCAGCGCACAGAAATGTAGAGCCTGCTGAGTTTCCCAGGAGGCTTTAAGATGGTTGAAATATGGAGAAACATCGGAACCTTTAGCAGAGCTTGACTTCTAGAGCAGCAAAGTGACTCAAAACAAATATTTGTCATAATGAGATTGTTCGCTTCTGCATTACACTGTCTGACAGCTGTAGGTCTGAGTAGGTTCTCAGTCATCCAGTCAACCGTTCTTGAAGGTGTTCCACCTCTCGTCCAAAAGGCTTCTTCAGTTCTCAAGCCAAAACGTGCAGCGACCCAGGTATTTTACCTATCCTGAGTTCCCTCCCCAGGTGCCTCAATCCCCATTCACACCTTTCTTCAGGTGACCTCAATAGGTCACTTGATACAATAAGGTGAAATCCCAAATTGGTTTCACCTGGAACCTCTGATTGTAATGACCCACGCCTCCTTTTACACCTTTGCGCATGGGATTATGCACATGAACAATAAAGGGGTCACAACCACCTCCAGGGGACCACGCCCACTGGGGCTTAAATACCTGGGTCTCTCCACCTTTGGGTTTGAGAACTGAAGAAGCCTTTGGGATCAGCTGTAAAACGTCTTGAAGAAACACAAAGAAGTCCAGTTGCCCTTTTTTCAAGCTCCGGAGACCACCTGACAGCCGCACGTCCACCTTCATACATTCATGGAAAGCATCAAGGACGAAATGATAGAAACCGTGTGAGGAGGACGAGCTTGGCTGGAGGGGGGTTCCAAAGTAGCTTGCAGAGGCTGCAGAAAGAGCCGAGAGGCTAAAGCAGCTTAAAGTATTCGAGTATCAGCTGAGCCACAGGTCTGGCACTAAGATCAGCTGATCTGCCAGCTTTGATGTTTGAGCACTGCGATCGATTTCAGTAACTTATCTCCTGTTTGAAACACGTGCAAAGAGTCTTAGTGAGTTCACCCCCGTCCATCCACCCGAGCCGAGCTGAGTGTAATCACACACCAGGTGTCTGCATCTCCTGCTCGTGTCTGGCTGCGTGCTCTCCTGGAGCTTCAGCGCAGGTTACACAGATATGGTTCCTAAAAACCATCCCTAAATTAGACGTCTCAGCATTTATAAGTCAGTAGGAAAGATTTCATTTGTTGTTTGTGTGAAGTGGACCAACGTGGGACAAATGTAAGTTAAAACATGTTGAAGATGTGCAGAAAAGTTCAGTTTGTTTGGCATCTTTCACCTGTGAGTCCACATCTCCTTCTTTTACTCCTACAACCCCCAAATCGGGAGTTCTTGTGAACTTTCCTTTGAACGCTCCTTTTACTTCGTAAACTTGAGCACGTGCAGCCTGTTTATGCTTGTTATCTATCTAAGATTGCAGATTCCCCCTTTTTCCTGAGAAACAGCACGTACATAAATCACAGAGCAGCATCTCCCTCTCCTTCCACGTCCCCTAAAAAAATCTGACAGAGCACCAAATTTGGCCTCCGCTCGGAGGAATTTTCCGGTTGGTGCAGGCGTCCCGAGGTGCTTTCCAGAGAATCCGTTTATTTGGAAAAAGACACATCAGGAAGTGCGAGTCTAAACAAAGGCCAGTGATTGTAAATCTAAATGTGGATCCAGGCTGCAGGTCTGCTGTGGTCTACCTGCCCATCTGAGTCCAGATGGAGGCGTGGGTGGAGGTCTGTGTCAAATGCAGGTCTATTTATGGTCAAAAACAGACTCTTCAAAGCCCTCAGAATCTCAGGAAGATGTGTAAGTGTTTATTATACCACCCCGAACACACACACACACACACAGAGCCTGACCTAAATTTAAACTTCACTCTAACCTGAACCTAAGGTCTGCAGACTGAGGTTCTTCTTCTGACCTGCAGCCACGATCACGAGGACACGTGCTTCAGTGCCTCCTCAGGGTCTCAGGAGCCCGATAAAAGGTGACGGGACTTTTTAATCATCCAAGAACTTTCTTCAGTTCTAAAACCACATGATGGGAGGTCCCGGGTATTTAAACCCTAGTGGGGGTGTCCCCTTTGAAGATGTCCGTTAACCCACTGTTGATCTGTTGAGTCCAGGTGTGAAAAACATTGTGGGTCATCACTGTCAGGGGTTTCAGGTGACCCCACTGTGAGACCTTTCCCCAACCCTATCATGTGACCTATTGAGGTCACCTGAAGTAAGTTGTGGGTGGGGGCTGAGGCACCTGGGAAGGAATCTCAGAACTGCACGAGGGTGGCTGACAGCTGGTGTCGTAATCCACCTCCTCTGTCCACTGGTGGCTGTTCAGTGGACACAGATGCTTCTTTAATCAAACCATCTGTCCTCCCCGTCCAGAATGTGACCTTTGACCTTTAGGTGCAGATGCATAGCTGAGTCTCGTCCTGTCGAGGTGGCTATTCTATGTTGTGTGTTTGTGAAGTAGCGGTTTGGTTTCTCCAGCGCTCTCCTCACTGCACTGCACACACCGTGCTGGTTCTCTCATGGTTGGGAGTTTTGTCCTTGGGATGAACCAGCTTCTGTCTTAGTGTGGCTGACTCTGAGACTACCATGAGCAGCAGAGGAGATGCTGGAGGTTCCTCCCACAATATTGTTACTGTAACTGTATAAAAAGCAGTTATAGTCAAATCTACTCTGTCAGCACACATCAAAGGCCCTGATTCACATTTAATGTTAGGCACACATTCAGATGAGTTTTAAATTGTTTGTGGTCGCTTTGTATGAAAATATTGAACTTTTCTTCAGTATTTAAAATCAGAACACTGTGTTCATAGAGAAGACTTAATGCGAGACATTATATTAGGAAGCAAAGCAGGTTTATTCAGCCTCAGTGCACCAAAGCGACCGTACTAAATGTGTTTAGATGATGATGATGTCACTTTCATCACTTTACGGACCTTTCCAGAACCAAACCTACTGAATTATTTAACCACGCAGAGCACCAGCAGCACAAATACAAAAGCTACCTGCATTTCACAGAGCTGCTGTACTCTCAGTGGGGGGGCCTGTGGCTCAGCAGGGAGCTTCCATACTCGACTTCTCCAGTGAGCATGTTGAAGCACCACTAAAGCATCGGTCAGACTGTGAGAGCAGGTGCTTACATACAGAGTAAAGAGCTGTTCGGATCAGTGTGGGTGAATGAGGCTTTGACATAAGAAATGCTCTGAGTGCTATACAAGCGCATCTCCGTTTAACATTTCAGAAGCATGCTACAAAGGTCATATCCAAGGTCAGAGTAGAGGTCAAAAGGTCAAGTACTCAAATTTGACAACTGCATTTCCTACTCGATGCAGCTCCATTTCATCCAAACCCACTTTAACCAAAAATAGAAGCAGAATGTAGGAAGAGCGCCATCTGCAGGTTACGGCCTCGCTCCCTTCGGGACGTTTTTGCTTCAGGTCGAAATGTTTTCAGGTCACTTCTGGTTTCTGTGAAGAACGTTTTGTTATCATGACACCTAGAGCAGGCGGGGAACACTGTGAGGGTCATGTTCTTTGACTTCTCCAGAGCTTTCAACACCATCCAGCCTGCACTGCTGAGAGGGAAGCTGGAGGGAGCTGGAGTGGACAGGCAGCTGGACCATCGACTACCTCACCAACAGACCTCAGTATGTGAGGGTCCTTGACTGTGTGTCTGATGTGGTAGTCTGCAGCACGGGGGCGCCACAGGGCACGGTCTTCTCACCCTTCCTGTTCAGTCTGTACACTTCAGACTTCAGGTACCACACAGACCATTGCCACCTACAGAAGTTCTCAGATGATACTGCCATCATCGGATACGTATCAGATGGGAACGAAGAGGAATACAGGGGGGGTCATCAGTGACTTTGTCAGGTGGTGTGAGAACAACGCTCTCCAAATCAACGCCAGCAAGATGAAGGAGATGGTCATAGACTTCAGGAAGAAGCCACCCGTGAAGCACCGGTGAACATCCAGGGAAAGGACATGGAGACAGTGGTCTCTTACAAGTACCTGGGTGTTCACCTCAACAACAAGCTGGACTGGACTACAAACACAGACGTCCTGTATAAGAAGGGCCAGAGTCGACTCCACCTGCTGAGGAGACTGAGGTCCTTCTGTGTCTGCAGGACTCTGTTAAAGACTTTCTATGACTCAGTGGTAGCATCCGCCCTTTTCTATGCAGTGGCCTGCTGGGGGGGTGGATGCACTGAAAGGGACAGGAGCAGGACTGACAAATCAGCCGATTCGAATGTTGTCAGTCCATTGAATGGACGTTATCAACAGTTATCGGGCCCACTCCAGACGCCCACTCCAGTCCACGTCACACCAGAACAGTGATCCTCGATTAAAACCATGATAACAACCTTTTTGACCGGCTAGGAGGTGGAGACGGCCCCTCCTGGACCTTAACTATGGGCCTGATAACTGTTGATAACGTCCATTCAGTGGACTGATAACATTTACCTCCACTGCCATCACTTTATCCATACAGTACATTTATTTACACTCCCACCCATATAATGCATACTGTGTATGCTGTGTACAAATTACTGGCTACAAATGTGTATAGTGTTTTGATGTATATGTGTCTATGTGTATATGTATTGATACATATTTCATGTATAAAGTGTATTTTATTTCATCCTTCTCTGTACTTGGGCTGCAGAAATATGCAAATTTCCCCGTCGTGGGATCATTAAAGTTTATCTTATCTTATTATCTTTGCAGTCAGGTAACAAAGAAAATAATAATTCTAACAAACACTCTTCAAAAACCACTGAAAATTTTCAAAAAGGTTTGTTTTTCTTTTCTCCAAACTCAGACCTCAGAGGTTTAAGGAGGCACTCAAGGACCAAATATGTGCTCTGAGAGGAGCTTTGGCTTCTGTGAATGAAGTCAGGATCTGAACTGGATGTTGGATCATATGAAAGTGAAGGTCACTGCAAAGGAAAAAACTAATGGTGCCAAAAGGCTCAAAGGAGCCTTCATCATACAGGCTTGGTCTTCGCTCCAGTTCCTCTGCACCGGAGCATCCTTCATGAAAGGAAACAATGACGCTGCCTCTTATGGTCCCTAAATCCACGGCTCAGAGGACCTCACCATATGAGATGCCACAGCATTCAAGGAACGTTTAATAATACAAAGCTAATTCCTTACAAACATCAAAAACCAACAGAGAACCCTGAACCAACATGCTGTGGCCCTCAGCTTCAGGCTTATGCACTAAACTGTTGAAACCAGGACAGGAAACAGTTGCTGGTAACTCCAATAATAATGATAAACCAAACAGTGAAGATCAGCTGAGGAGAACGGCCGGTGCTGATGGAGGAGCTCCGCCTCCTTTGATTTTATATGCAAGAAGGTGAGCTTCTGCAGCCAATCAGCACTCAGGATGAATCAGAGCGACAGAGTGGGTTAACCAGGAGGATAGAAAACACAGTAAAGGGGTGGTAAAGGTGGACGTAACTCCATCCCATAATTCATAGTGTCTCACCTGAGGATGGATCTGCTGAGTTTTCAGCTCAGCTCATTCAGTCTGAAGGTAAAGGAACGATCTGAAGGTTATCAGGCTGTTTCCTTTCTAAAACAAAGATATTCAGCTTCTCTAACCACCGCGCGACCTGAACCATTTCATCCTGTTAGCTCTGAGACCGGAATCACTGTTTGTGTTTCTGTCCTCAGTCAGCCCGGTTTTCTGTTTCACACTGAACCTGATCAGTCATCTGGTTCACAGATGTGAAAGACTTCAATGACTTTGAGCTGAAACACTAAAAATATTTCGGAAACATCTGAAAACGATCACGAGAACTAAAATGATCAAATCAGCGTTTATGTTGTTAGATATCAAAAGAGGATTCATGGTGAGAAACATTCCATACATCCTGAATGAAGTTTAAATGAAATATGAATTTCATGCATCAGTGCTCATTTCCCTTGAATCAGTCTTTCCCCTTTCACTGAGTGCTGCTTTGTTTCTGCTGCTGCCGTGAAGGCCTCCGGGCTGGACGCTGTGCTGATGTTTTCCTGCGTGGGTTTGGAAAAGGCTGTGACGTAATGACCTTTTGGCTCACGTCACCGCAGACGGAAACGTCTCGAACATTTGCTCATGGCGAGCGTTGGCCTTCTGCGGCGACGGCCCGACAGCGACACGATGACAGAACTTCACATTCTTGCTGTCACCGCCGACGGGAACGCGAATCAGGTGAAGGAAACCTTTCCGTAGATGGATGGTTGTGTTACACAGCCTGAAGTTTCCACACGGCATCATTTGGCTCTGAAGTGGAGGTTTGCTATTTAACCTTCCTCATGTTTAGCTGTCCACTGTGTTCCTGTGATGAGTGGCAGAGCACCTCAACATCTCCACAAAATAAAAGCTGGGATTTTAATAAAGAAAAGCTTCATTTTTCTTTCATGAGTGTCTGTGCAATCTTATATATATATATATATATATATATATATATATATATATATATATATATATATATATGGTCTCTAATGGAGAGTTAAAGAAGGCAAAGACAAACTATGCAGTCACATATTAATGTCTAACCTCGTGCTGTGGACGGATCATCTCAGATGTTCTCTTGGCTGAAGTTTGGTCCATTTTTGGTATCTTCTTCCTGCCATATCATGGTGTTTGTCTCCGCCCATCAGGGACCATCATCATCCACCTTCCATATGCAGGCGATGCGCGAGCACCTTAAAAAAAACAAGCTTTATTAAGAGACGAGCAGAATACTACAGTTGGCCTGGTAGCTTTTGCAGTAATCCTGCTGTAATGTAATTTTAGTAGTAATTTTTTCAAAGGGCCTTTTCCCTCTTCCTTCCTTCCTGCTTTATTTTGAAAATTAATACATGGCTGTGCTTTTACTTCCTACTTTAGCTGGCTTCCCACCCTCGTTAGAGTCTGGCTGAGCTCACCTGTGCTTAGTTGTCCCTTGCCCAGGTGAGGTGGATCATGATGTGAACCACTTCCTGTTCCTGTGTCTCCCCTCTTTGTTTTTTCAGTCTGGTTTCCTTTTTGGGATTCCGCACGTGTTATTGAGCTCTTGCTTTGCCCGTCTGTCATCTGAAATCTGGACAGGTGTTCCTGCTGCTCTCATGGCCGGTCAGTCTTAAAAATCAGATGTTGAGTCTGATTGACACTTCCACCCAGATATCCTGCTGACTGTTTTGTTTTGTTTAATTCTTTTTCTGTGTTAGAATCTGGCTGCGCTCACCTGTGCCTTGATATCCCCTCTCCCAGGCGAGGTGGACAATTGTGTGAACCACTTCCTGTTTCTTCCCTCTTCGGTTTGTTTTCGTTGTACCTCTCTGACTGGTTTCCATTTTTCAGTGCTGTGTTCTTCCCGTCTGCTTCTTCTTTGTGTTTAGTCCTCTCCGTTGCTTCCGTCTGTGTTGTTGCTTCCTGGCCATGTTAGAGTCTGAGTTCACCTGGGCCTTATTATCCTTTATTGGATCACATCTACCGAGCTCATTTTTACCTTCTGTATTTTTACCTTCCACTGTCCTGCAGCACATTTTATTATTTCCTGTTGCTGTCCACTTTCTTCCCATCAGTCCATCTCTAGTTTTTGGGTCCACTCTGTGACCCCAACATCCAGCGTGATGCTAACAGGAAATGAACCGGTCAGTGTCCGCCTCGTCTCTGGTTTATGGGAATATCTCGGATACTTTTCATTCCCTTGAGCCTCTTTGTCCCTCAGCAGGTTCCTCGCCTCATTAAACTCTTCAGACGTCTCACGAACAGCAGGACACACGCAGACACATTTTCTATTTTTAGGAGTTTTAACCTCATGGGACATCGAGGTGAAGGGTCACCACCGCTGCCCACATGTGTTTCCCATCGAGTCCAAACAGACTCCAGCAGATCCTGTTTTCTATTTAAAGAAATGTCTTCACCTCACACACCTGTTTGTTTAACCACAGCCCCTCAGGACCAGGAGCCTGCCGAAAACATCCTTCACGGTTTAAATCGGAGGGACTCTGAGGACCCACAGTTTCCAGCGTGTTCATCAGTTCAACGCGACGTTTAGGTTTTTATAGAGAAGCAGTAGGAAGAAGAAACAGAATTTAAACCTTTATTTTTGCAGGTTTGAACACATTTTAGGTCAGATTAGATGACGAAATCTTAATCATGTATATAATGCATAACAAATGTTATTTATAAAGTATACTTTTAAAAAATGTTGAAGAAAGTATGTAGGAATACAGTAATTAGAACAACATTAATCCTGTAACTGAAACAGGACCGACCATATAAAAGGAAACAGGAAAAATGAATGAAAAAAAAACAGCATTGAGTGACATGAAAATAAATGAAGGATGGCCGAAAAGCGAGATGAAGGAGAAGTGGGCATGCTGGACCTGAGGGGCAGGAGAAAACAGGCCTGATCCAAAAGGTCAAAACAACACGAGAGGCCGAAGGATCAGGAGGAGAGGGCGGAGACACAGTGGGGTGGAACAATGAGCAGACAGGTGTTCAGGACAGGTGTTCAAGCTGAAGATCAATCAGAGAGTGCATCAAAGTAATGTTCCTCCACTGTGTGTCTTTACTGGACTCTACTGTGCTCCTCTGCTTACTGGATCTAATGGGGCAGATGTCACTTCCTGTCATATTTAACTTTAAAAAAAAAAAGCATACAAATAAAAACAAACAGCAGAAACCAGCATGAAGGTTTCAGTAAGGTGATTGAGCTAAAAATAGAAACAAAGATCAATTCATCCTCTGAGGAGTCGGATTACTCAGCGTTCTTCTGAGCAATGGCGGGCTTCCCATCAGTCCTGTTTCCTCTCCTGACCTCATGAAGGAAACGCTCAGCTGGAGGTTTCTGGGGAAAACGAGCTGTGTGAGGGCCGATCTGAGAACGGCTTCTGGTCTGATCTGCAGAATTAAAAGAATAAAAACAAACAGGTGTCAGGTCAACTCAACCTGAGTCAAAGCACGAACTAGAAGCAGAGCTACTTCCCAAAATCAACTCAGGCAACAGACGTCAAGAAGAAAGTGAAAGAAGACGACATCAGCAGGCCAGATTTAATCATGTGTTACTGCAGTGTTAGTGCAAACTCTGCACATGTATATCGTTTGTGAATAAAAAAACTGCACGTACTAAATGATTCCCGACATCAGTGAGGTTTATTTCACAGCTGCCTGCTGTGTGAGTCTCCCTCCATCAGGGGGCAGTGTGCAGAGGTGATGCTGAGCTTTCTGGGCCTTCACATGAAATTACATAATTCCTGGAAAGATTTGTTCAGTGTTGGTGTGGAAAACTTAATCGCCGCTCCCTCACAGTGCAGTTATTTTAAGATGCCCTCAATTGGCGGGGAGGAGGTGTTATGTTTTTAATTTCTCAGAGATACAAACTCCTGCAGGATCCAGACAATAATCAGAATAAAATCCACCTTCTCTGCGCTGAGTTCATGCTCTGAAATGAACCAAAGGAGCACATAACAGTCACACATTTGCCTCTACAGCTCATTAAACAGACTTCATTTAACTTCTGCAGGTACAGAAGACCAAACTGCACTGAGCACATGAGGAAGCACCTCTGACGGTTAAAGTGAGGAGCAGCTGAAAAACATCTTTCAGCTTTTTGCATGTGTGCAAATAAAAAGATCAATTTACACTGAGTGAACTGAGCCTCAAACGGGCTTCAAGATTTTATGTAAAATAAACAATAAATGAGTGAAGTTTGAATCAAAGTTTACACTTTCATATGTTACTGAAACACAGACTGTACGTAAAAGATGGATGTAGTCACTTCTTGGACAGTCTGTTAGTTCAATGAAGCCACAGCAGCCATATTATTGGTCAGATAATTGCATTAAATATGCTCCAACAGCACCAACATGGTCCAGAGGTCCAGTTCAG
The DNA here is from genome assembly GCA_024447675.2 of Pterophyllum scalare. Lineage (NCBI taxonomy): Eukaryota > Metazoa > Chordata > Actinopteri > Cichliformes > Cichlidae > Pterophyllum > Pterophyllum scalare. The sequence continues at coordinate 69,416 of JAMQGT020003825.1, forward strand.
GGACTCCAGTTAGCTGAGGTGAAGCCCAGCAGACAGCTAGCAGCTACAGCCGCCTGTGTCACCATGCATTTATTGATTTAGGTGAGTTATAGAAACACCCCCCCATACAGCAGTTATGAAGGGGGAGATTAGCTACAGAAACCAAAGCATTTAGTTCTTTTGAGGCAGCTTCTCTGCGACTGCAGCAGGAAGAGACTGAAACCCTGACCTCACTGCACATCATAAGCAAACACCCACTTTAATCCCTCCCATAAACCCGGAGCTCCACAGCAGAGGACACCTTGCGAGTGTCTCCAGCAGCTCTGACAAAGCGCCTGTGTTCGATGGCGTGGGAAGAATTATTCAGCAGTGACATCACAGTGCCATCCTGCAGCGACAGTCTGTGTTTGTTGGTGAGATCAGATGGATTCACCATCAGTGAAACCTCAGGAGCTCGCACTGTGGCTGCGGCTGTGAAACTGAAGAAGGCTCATAAAGACTCCCCCTCCCCCGCACAAATACCTGCACACAGGTATGCACCACATGAAAGCGCCCTGTGTGCTGCTAACAGTGTAATTAAAGCTCGCCCGAGGCTTCAGCTCCCCACAGTGCCAAATATTTACAAGAGGAAACTGCAGCGACCTGCAGCGCGAGCACGCCGCCCCTGTGTGGTCTGAACACGTCACATGGCGCATACCTGTCCACCCCCGCCAGCCAATCCCAGCGCAGAATTCCCCCTGCATGCTATAATGCATGTTTTGGGTGTCTGTGGAGGGCAGCGCGGAGGCTCGACGAGATCAAACAAGTGTTTGTTTCACAACAGAGAGCGGGAACAGACCCATGCTTCGCCGCCATTTACACGAAGCAGCAGCAGCAGACGGCGGCGTGCTGTCCTCCGCTGGTCTGAGGCCGGCTGAAGTGGAGGCCACGCAGGAGTATTTACCCCATAAACCTCCATCACAGGAGGCATCGACATAAACACGCGTTTAATATAAATAACAGCATGATCGATAAATATGTGCAAACAGGCGTGCCCTGCATGAAAATAAAATAAAGAATAAATCAAATGAATAAATCTAAAAAGGAAAGGGGAACGACTAAAATAATAATAGTAGTAATAATAATAATAATCATAACTGAAATGTTAATACAATCAATTAAATTCAAATAATAAAAGACAAATGTATAACAATACCACTACTTCTAATATTTGTATATAAATGAATTAAACCCAAACAGAGGGGCTGAATTCTCTTATATGAATTTATGTCTCTGCTCGTGTCCTCTGTGACTTGTCTTTGTGTAATTGGTATTTCTGTCTCCTCTCAAACTCTGTACTCTGTACACGAATCCTGTTTGACTTTTATTACTGAATTTGGGATTCAATAATAAAGGCTTTATTCAAGTGTGTCCAGGCCTGGAAAACCTTTAGATTCCATGCCTTTTCCAGGCCTTCCAAGCCCATAAGCTCTCCATTTATATGACGGTACCATCAAGCCACTTCAAACGGCGGTTCTGGCTCCTGGGACTTCTGGGCTCCGCGATCGTTGCCTGAAGGCCTTTGTTGTAATCCATCAGATGTCCCAGGAGGAAACTGGCTCTCTGGGACACGTGTCATATCTTCCCATCATCCTCGGAGGCTGGGGCAGATTCACAGCTGTGCATCATCCCTGTGATGTGTTGCTGTCCACGCTGACGTCTACCTGCTGACTCACCACGCTGTCAGCAGATTTCGCCATTAGGCCTCTCTGACATCACTCGGATCCTCGCTGAGCTCCTCCGGCTCATCTATTGTTCCTCTGCACTAACAGTGACAGCAGTAAAAGTGTGGGAGACTTCAGCAAAGTGCAGCCGGAGCTGGAAAAACACATAAAGAGCTCAGTAACTCACTGAGTGTGTGTGCGTGTGCTTTAAAGGCTGCTTTTATTTCCTGACATCCAGGCTTTTTATGACCTCTGTCATTTTGGTCTGCGGCGGTGTGCCTGTGGTCAGTCACTGTCTTCCTCCACTTATCCTCCATATTTCATCACTTATGGAGCGACAGTTGGAGGAATACTCGAACAGAAACTCCACAAACGACTTCTATGGCAGCAAACCAAAATGTAAATGTCCTCCGGCTCGGAGCTGACGTCTGAGAAGTCTGACGCTCAGAGTAGATCCACTTCTTCGCCATCTGACAGCACACGAACGGTGGAAAGGACTTCACTCGGGCCGCGGTTTCTCTGCTAAAAACAGGCCAGAAATGAGGTGAGGCGCTCAGCAAAGTCAAAGTTCATGAAATATAGAGACCAGGAGCGTCACTGGAGTTGCCGAGCAGTTGAAGTCACAGATAAAAGTAAATATTTGGTTAATGAAGATAAAAATAAGGAACATCCTCCCAGGCTGAAAAATGCGTTGTTTGGCACAAACATGTAACGTGTGTGGTCCAAAGTCACTGAATAACTGCACCAATATTTATACCAATGTCTAAAAGGAAAAAATGAGTCATATTGGTGGCTAAAATAAAAGGTCAGAGGTCAGCTTCACTGTGATAACATAATGTTCTGGGATACTGTGATGGTGACACCAGCCTTTGGTTCCTATGTAATAATACTGCAAAGCTTCAGGAGCTCGTGAGTTGGACACACATGGATGTGAACTGGAAGGTGTGGACCTGATGGACCTGATGCTACGTTAGCAACAGCTGAACCTGTCAGCAGCTTTCTGTGGACATACAGAAGGACAAACCCTGAAGTGAAGACTCTGTTTCTTGTAAAGAAGGTTCTGCTCAGTCTTTTCCTCACCAGTACCTGATGACGACCGGTGTCCGGCCTGAGTGTTTCCTGAAGATTTCGTCATTGTAACGTTACGAGCCTCCAAAAGCCATCAGCTCTGCTCATGTGCAGCACATCTTTACGCTCAGTTTAAAAACTCCTGGTATATCTACAGCTCATGGTCTCACAGCGTCCCGAACACCAAATATCTGAAGACTTCTTGGTCCAACTCAGATTTGAGTGCGGACATGAAGAATTTTTCATAGCAAGTAATGCAAACCACGCCACCAATTATTAAAGACCAACCTGGTGCTGTGGACGGATCATTTCAGATGCTCCCGTGGCTGAAGTTTGGTCTCCTTTCCTTGTCGTCTTCTTGCCATGTGATGGTGTTTGTACTGAGAAGAGTTTATGTAAGACCTGGAAATGGTTAATAACGTCAGTCTGAAAGAGGAACTGATGATGGGCAAAAATCTAAATCACTGCTTACAGTTTCCCATAATTCAGGAGTCATCAGCAGTCTTTGGCTATTCTACACTGTAAACAGATTTCAGTACATTACCTGTGCCGAAATCCATCAAACACCACCTGAACAATGCTCCCACTGACTGCAGTCTGATTGGATGATGGGCTCTAATTGCCTTAAACATCATAAACAGCGAGCACTGCCCGCAGGATGTGTCGGCCTCCCTGTTATTATTCGTGCTTGGCAGCTCAGCGCTGAACAATGACGGCGATCAGTGAAACAAATGCTCCCTCGAACATCAAAGACCTGACATGACAGCTCAGCAATTACCAGCAGAGTCTGATTCAAGGTGTGTCTTCATGGAATCTGGACTGAATGAATCAAAGATGATTATTACCTGCTCAGGTGAAGCTGTAGGGAGTTTATTTTCACTGCTGATGAAGGGGAGAAAGGGCTGATTGTGTTGGAAAAGTTTGTGTTTTTGCAGGGTTTTGTGTCTCTTTGCTGTCAGTTGATTAACCTTCTAACAGTAAATGTTAACAGCCTCTTCAGAGCTTCAGTAATCCTTCCATGGCTGCACATATTTACTGTCCAAATCCCATCTGCTGAATTAATTCCTGCTACAGGAACGAGGCCAACAGTCGGTTTTTATTCTTTCCACTAACATAAAACAAAAAAGGGAAATGTCTCTCTGATTAGTATTTCTTCATGTAGCACGTAATTGTCTTTGTCAGCTCTAAATGTTAAAAAAAGAAAAGACTTCAAACGGTCTGAGAGGCCACATGTTTTGCACCCGAACAGAAAAATCCCACAGTTGGCGTCTTCGCTGTCCGAGTGGGAATGGAAGCTTTTACAGTTCAGCATTTCAAAGGGCTCCAAATATCCAGCTGAAGCACTGCGCAGAGTCCAGCCTGCCCAGCAGCGCAAGATAAGCAAATATACCTGACCTTCCCGCAGCTCCAGTCCTCACAGTGATTCAGGGAGTGCGAGGCCCACCGTAGGGGCAGGAAGTGGAGTTCACGCCAATGAAGGGCTGATTTACAGGCTGATGAGTCGAGGAGCCTCCTCTGGGGCTCGAAGCTCTCCAAGATGGAGAAGGATTAGTTTCTCCCAAGGATACTCTCTATAATTAAGCCTACATGTGCACTCTGGCTGCTCGGCCTGCTGGGAGACGTAATTTACGGATGTGTGCACGGCAGCGTAAATTCGTATACGGCCTCTGTGGATTCAACAGCGGGAAGAAAAACTATGGTGCAGTTGATATTTATGTAACTGTATAAATATATTTCTAAGGGGCCAAGGACATCCAGAACGAGCTGAAAGCAAAACAACTGACACATCTTAAAGTGCTAACACATTAGCAATTAGCTTCTGCACTAAGCATGTTATCCACAGCTAGTAAAATATTTGACAGTCTTATATGTTAATATTGATTCTGCTAGCTACTTTTGGGCTATTTTAGCTAACAACTTGAAGGACACGTATCATGCTTTTAAATCCTTCCTTCCATATATAAATCATTATCTTGTGGTCTGTATAAAGTAGAACTTCAATGCTTTGGTCTGAATCCCTCGTTATTGCAGCTCCACAGACCCCACTTTGACCCCTTTTCTGACACCCGTCTCAGAGCAACCTGTTTTGGTGCGGTCTCTTTAAATGTGAATGAGACATTTCACGCCCCGCCCCCCTCCAGGTCGCAGTGTTCCACTCCACCCCTTCAGCCATTTTTGTAGTTTGATAGCAGTGACGCGATTAGCTACCAGCAGAGAAACTTTTTATTCACAATATGAATGAAGTAAACAAAGCCTGGACATAGGAGTTAGCATCAAGAACGTCACTGAATCCCAAGACAAAAACAGCAAACACAAAGCCAAATAAAGTTATTCAAAGCATGCAGTACAGTTTTATCCTCAAGGAGCTAAAACCTAGCACACAGCGCTAACAGCAGAAGGCTCAATGCTACTGCTATCAGAACAATGACCAGGACGTCATATCAACACACAAAACTCATGTCTAAAATAAAGTTTGTTGCCATTTTAGTGTTATTTGGAGCTTACCGCTTTGTTGTAAAACTCCCTGAAAAGCCTTCAGCTGATCCAAAATGCTGCAGCTAGAGTACTGACAGGGACTAGAACGAGAGAGCATATTTCTCCCATATTGGCTTCTCTTCATTGGCTCCCTGTTAAATCTAGAATAGAATTTAAAATCCTTCTCCTAACATACAAGGTCTTGAATAATCAGGCCCCATCTTATCTCAAAGACCTCATAGTACCGTATCACCCCAATAGAGCACTTCGTTCTCAGACTGCTGGCTTACTTGTGGTTCCTAGGATACTTAAAAGTAGAATGGGAGGCAGAGCCTTCAGCTTTCAGGCCCCTCATCTGTGGAACCAGCTCCCAGCTTGGATTCAGGAGACAGACACCCTCTCTATTTTTAAGATTAGGCTTAAAACTTTCCTTTATGATCAAGCTCATAGTTAGGGCTGGATCAGACGACCCTGAACCACCCCTTAGTTATGCTGCTATAGGCCTAGGCTGCTGAGGGGGGTCCCATAATGCACTGTTTCTTCTCATTCACCTTTATTTACTTGTTTATACTTCACTCTGTATTTAATCATTATTATTGATCTCTGGCTCTCTTCCACAGCATGTCTTTTGTCCTGTCTCTCTCCCCTCAGCCCCAACCGGTCGCAGCAGATGACTGCCCCTCCCTGAGCCTGGTTCTGCTGGAGGTTTCTTCCTGTTAAAAGGGAGTTTTTCCTTCCCACCGTCGCCAAGTGCTTGCTCATAGGGGGTCGTTTTGACTGTTGGGTTTTCTCTGTGTTATTGTAGGGTCTTTACCCACAATACAAAGCGCCTTGAGGCGACTGTTGTGATTTGGCGCTATATAAATAAAATTGAATTGAATTGAATTGAATTGTGTCTGTGCTGTGTGTGTGTGTGTGTGTGTGTGTGTGTGTGTGTGTGTGTGTGCGTGCACGCAGAACAACAAAGAAGTGGATTCACTGGCTTCCTAAAACAGTGTCAGTGAAATTCAAACCACATGTTGGCAGTGAAGTGCAGATTCAGACACCATTTTAATTTTTCCAATAAACTGTCACTTAATTGACAGTAATGCAAATGTGAACAGCTCGGTGTGAGGGTCAAACTGAGCCACAATCATGGCCCATCGTGCTAAGATGGTTGAACAGTTTCTGCCATAGCTAGCTAGAATAATATGTTTTTTTTTAGCATAATAATGTTGATTACACATCCATAATCAAATAGTACAGTTAACATTAATCTATTAGCAGCCTTTGTGCTAATGTATGCTAAATACAGTCTTGGGGAAATGTAACTAAGAAATCACTACAGGTAACATAAAATTATTAAAATAATGATGCATATTCATCCATAGTCAAATAGTTTCACATTAGCTACGCTAGGCTATAATAGCTAAGAGTGTGCCCTACCTCTCAGGTTTTGTGCTAAGCTAGGCTTTTTAGTGGCTTGCTACAGAAACTTGTTAGAAGCTCCGCTTCCTGTTCCTTTGGACATAAACTAAATTTTCTTGCTACAAACAGCTAGCTACATATTCAGCTAGTAAATATACACAAGCTAGCACTGATTATAATTGTGTTGAGGCTACAACAGCTAGTGTTTGGTTGAACTTACTGACATACAGCCAGCAGAAGTGTTGTGTCTAATTATGCTCTTCGAAAACTAAAAAATGTGCTTATCAAATGTGAAATAAGCTTTAATAGCAGTTTGCACTGTGGCAAAATCAGGTGTCTGTGTTCCTCAGACGTGTGAATCCCGCTAAATGGGCGCTTTGTGTGAAATAATCAGGTCTTTAGAACAGCCATCTTGGAAAAATCCACCAATCAGGACGTCCGCGCCAGTCTGCCTGCAGTTGATTGTGAAAGCTCTTTGAAATCGAACTGCAGCGATTTTCCTCATTAACGCTGATCCCAAACCAAATGCCGCTGCTGAGATTGTGCAGAGACCAGCTCAGTGTGGACTGCGCTCCCTCCCTGTGTGGTCTCGGCCTGTTTTGTAGGATTTTTTTCTCAGACTGTTGTTACTGTTGACGCTGAGTCACCACATCTCAGTGTGTGTTTGCTTTGGACTCGTTCTCATGAAGGTTTGAGCCTCTTTTAGCGCCTTGTTGCTTCATTGGCTTTCATTCAGAGAGAATCTGATGAACTCCAGCACAGAGTCCTAATAAAGCTGGAAGGTGTGGAAATCAGCAGGTGGATGAAGAGAATGAGAATCGGAAACAGACCCTGATAATCAGCTTCATCTGAATTTCAGTGAGTTTTGCACAGTCAGTCCCCATAGACTCTCATGTTAAAATGTCCACTTTGCAGCAGAAATAAAGTTTGCATCATAAGGGGTGTGGCCTCTTTGACAGGTAGATGACAACACAGGTGGCTGTAGGTGCTAGCTGTCTGCTAGGCCTTTTTTAATGCAATTATCTGACCAATAATATGGCTGCGGTGCACTTCATCGGACTAACAAGCATCAACCCATGAGCTTCTGAAGTGGGCTTCCATGCAGTGTGCAGGAACAGTAGGTGGTGTTGCTCTGAAGTCTAATGGGAGTTTTATGGAGCAGCTTCTCTGCATTGTGTTTCTGGACTGCAGAGCTGCTGATGACACTGAGGGAAACTCCCGGCTCAGCCTGACGTCTAAAAACAGCTCAGTGTTATGACACAAATAGGGTCCAAACTGCAGATACACACCCAAAGAAAACAATGATAACGTTCGCTGAAGAATTTCCACTTGATGAGACGAGTTGGGGTGAATTCCCCGATTGGAGTCATCTACATGAAGCTTCTGCACAGCCTGTTAGCTGCTACCTGAACCCTCTGAGGGAAACATGAGGATCCTTGAAGGCCACAAACCTACATCCACCCTCATTTCAACAGACTCTGGATTAATAAAACTTCAGTAGGAGCAAACTCAGACTGAAGGCGGTGACAGAACAGCAGAGAGGATTCAAAGCTAAGACGAGAGCAGTGACATGTAGAGGAAAGCTGAAGGTTCCTGAGATGCTTCCAGAGGAATCATATAAAACAGCTGGTTTCAGATGGCGGATCGGGGCTGCACCGAGGCCCAGTAAGAGATAAAGGATTATTATCAACTTTGATTCATCCAAAAAATAAATAAAATTACCCCACACACATTCAGTATACTGCCAAAAGTATTCACTCATCTGCCTTCACGCACATATGAACCTGAGTACCATCCGTCCTTAATCCAGAGGCTTTAATATGATGTGGGCCCACCCTTTGCAGCTAGAACAGCTTCAGCTCTTCTGGGAAGTCTCTCCACAGGTTCAGGAGTGTTTATGTGAATTTCTGACCGTTCTTCCAGAAGCACATCTGTGAGGTCAGACACTGAAGTCAGGACTCTGTGCAGGCCAGTCAAGTTCTTCCACACCAAACTGGCTCATCCATGTCTTTATGGAGCTGCTTTGTGCACTGGTGTGCAGTCATGTTGGAACAGGAAGGGGCCATCCCCAAACTGTTCCCACAGCAGTTGGGAGCATCAAACTGTCCCAAATGTCTTGGTATGCTGAAGCATTAAGAGTTCCTCTCACTGGAACTAAGGGGCCAAGCCCAACTCCTGAGAAACACCCCCACACCATAACCCCCCCTCCACCAAACTTTACACAATGCAGTCAGACAGGTACCACCAAACCCAGAGTCCTCCATCAGATTGGCAGATGGAGAAGTGTGATTCATCCCTCCAGAGAACACGTCTCCACTGCTCTAGAGTCCAGTGGCGGCGTGCTTTACACCACTGCATCCGACGCTTTGCATTGAGCTTGGTGATGTAAGGCTTGGATGCAGCTGCCATGGAAACCCATCCCATGAAGCTCTCTACACACTGTTCTTGAGCTGATCTGAAGGCCACATGAAGGTTGGAGGTAGTGATTGACTCTGCAGAAATTTGGTGACCTCTGTGCACTATGACCCTTTAGCATCCACTGACCCCACTCTGTGATTTTACGTGGCCTACCACTTCATGGCCGAGCTGCTGTCGTTCCCAATCTCTTCCACTTTGTTATAATCCCACTAACAGCTGACTGTGGAATATTTAGCAGTGAGAAAATTTCATGACATCCTATCACGGTACCACGCTGAGCTCACTGAGCTCCTGAGAGCGACCCATTCTTTCACTGATGTTGGTAGAAGCAGTCTGCATGCCTAGGTGCTGGTTTATACACCTGTGGAAGAGACTGGAACACCTGGATTCAATGATTTGGATGGTGAGTGAAGACTTGTTAATGTAGTGTATATCAGGTATTCACTGTCTAAAGGCTGTTTACAAAAGATACTACTACTACTACTATTACTACTACTGCTACTACTACTGTGTTGTCGCTTCTGTAAATTAACACCGATGGTTTGTCTATATGGAAGCCCAGATTAGCCAAAACAATTCAAAAAGGGCCTTTTTTTTTTTTTTTTTTAAATGTAGATGATTTTTTCTCTGCTTTATTTCTGCAATAATTAGGTTTGGTGATTACTGAACTCTCCCCTCTTTCTCCACATACTGGATTTATATAGTTGCTGCCCCTGGTGGAGGAGTATCTCAGGGGCAGGTTGACAGACCTTGTAATGAGATCAACAGATCAGATTTTTATTTGATTGAACAATGACAGCACAAACAATATACTTTCACTAAGTTTCTCCTTTATTTGACACACCTGTTTCATTCTTTACCTCCCAATATAAAGCACCCTGAGGCAGCTGCTTGTGATTTGGTGCAACATAAATAAAACCGAACTGAATGGAGCTGAGTGCTTCACCGTGGAACAATCATGAGAACCCCTCTACTGTGTTTGGTCAGTCAGTGAGGTTGACATCGAGCAGAAGTGGAAGTCTGAAATGTTCCCATGATATTTATGCTTGGAAGGACTGAGTCCTTCAGGGCCTGGAATATTTTAGAGCCTTAAACCCTTTTGGCTTGGAGCCACAGATGGAATATGGAGCGGGAACACAGAGAGCAGTGATCATGATGAATGATGATCCGCGGATCAATCAGCAGCTCTGATACCAGGAAAGGGATTTATGTGCTCCTCTGGCAGCGACACCAAGGCGAAGGATTAGGCCGTATCCCGAAATTACACATTCCAGTATTTCACCGCTTAGATAACCTCCTTCACAGGACCCGTCTGCTGGATCGCTGCTGCAGAGAAGAACAATATTTAAGTCTATCAGAGCTCCCAGCCTGGAAAAGTCTGTGTTCTGTTTGTGGCCATTTCACATCTGTTTAAGGTCGTTTTCATCTGTTTGGAGTGGAAGAACTTTCACTGTCACGTCCACCATGATGCATTCAGTAACCCTGCAAAACATGAAGCCACTCACATACACACCAGTTAACCCAACAAGCATGTCTTTGGACCTGGAAAGAACCCGCACAGACACAGGGAGAACATGCAAACCCACCTGTATAATCCCTCTTACTGAAATTACATTTTTAATCTACCTGCACGGCTTTCACGTGACACTGCTTCCTGTTTCCCACCTTTCTGCTGTGTGTTGTAATCAATGGTTCAGCCTCTGGGATCCTCTCGACTTCAGACGTTTTACTGAACATGAAACACTTAAACTGCACTAAACCACAAACTGGGTCAGAAACAGGCGAAAGCAGCTTTGATGTCCGTGTCGGAGTTTCTTCCTGTTTTTTATTAGCTGTTTCATCCTCTAAGCAATTTGTGCCTCGTTTAGTTTTTTTCATAAGAGGCGTTGCTGCGTCTCGGCTCCCCTTTTACGAGAGAGTCATTTGTCTGCTTTCAGCACTTAAAAACAAAGATATGATGACATGACAATCCGCAGGATGAATCAACTTACAAAACCGCAGCACCTCAGAGATATTAAATGTTTTTGTTGCGTTACACCTGACAAACATCAATTAATCACCAGTTAAAGCTGTTTCTGTGTCATTACTACAAATTAAAATATTTTTGCACAACTCCTGTTTGTCCTGTTTATCTGTGGAAGCCCAGGTATGCCAAAAAAAAAAAAAAGGGACAAGACCTCCTTTGTTTAAAGTATCACTGCCCTGCAGAAAAAGGCTTTGCTGATTATCAAATTCTGCCCCGTTTTATTTTTACTGTGACATTTTATTTGTGTCTGCCTCCATACATCCCTTGATGTTTTGTTGTACTGATTTTAAATTTTACTGGCACTTCACATGGTAGCAAGTACAAATTAGGACATAATAGCAAATTGACAAAAACCAAAGTGTGAATGAAGTCAAAACTAATTAATTTTTATGTCGAATTCTTGTTGCTTTTTTTTGTTCTTTTGTAGCATTGTTTTTGTTGGGTTTTTTTCTTTTTAAAAAAAGGTAAGTTCAGGCTTCCATACAGTTGCAAAAATGATGAGTTCTGGTTGGTATGTAGTTTACTTATATAGCACAAAGTGGTTTGTTTGAAGACAGCAAGTCAAGCATGTGTTATGATTTTTATTTTATGTATTTATTTACTTGTCCAGGCATAAATGGGCCTCCATACTTACCTAATGCACTGTAATGGTATTTTTTTCTTTGTGCAGATGCTTTGTACCTAAAATTAGGTTTTATTTGTTTGAATGTCTCGCCTATTTATGTTCAACTAACAGGCCACAAACGTGGACGGTGAGATTTTAGGTTCAGCTAAAGAAAAGCTGAAGGAACTACAAACACAGATTTGTGGTTGGTAATCCCGTTTGACCACAGCGGCCGGACCCACAGGGCCGTGGCGGCCGTCCAGGTCCAGCCCAGCTCACTGGGAGCTGTGGGAATTTGGAAGGAGTTTCCCAGCGAAATGCGTCAGCCGGTGGGCCGGAGAGGACGCACCCTTCTGCAGCGACGGTTGCATCACGGCTGCAACATCAACAAGACGCTGCCTGCATCCCCACTACGGGCGTGGGCGGCGGCCGCGCTGCGTGACACATCCAAAATATCCACTCCGACTCATTCCAGCTCCGGAAATAACACGGTGCACGCCACACAGGGCTCCACAGGCCACAAGGCAAACAAAGCTTTTACATTTTTACATTTCTTACGCATTGTTTCAGCCAGGAGGAAAGAAACAGCAGCTGTATATTTAGACCAGGCTTCATTCAAAATAGATGCAGCCCTATTTTCTCCACAGAAACACCAAAACCCTGCGTCAGTCACAGAGGAAACCCTGCAGCTCCAGAGGCCCACACAGGAAAGTGTTGTGATGTTCGTCTCTGTAATCCCCATCAAAAACAGCACCCCCACCGCAGAGCTCTGACAGCGGCCTGCAGTGGCTGATGGGATACCTGCTGGCTGCAGCAGCTCTGTGAGAGGCGTGCGACCGCAAGGTAATGGGCATTCCTACGAGCTGAGGCACAGCCAGGCTTTGAAGAGGCTCAAACCACAACAGAGCAGACCTCAGGGCCCGATCCAATCACGGGGGTAAAATATCCCAAATCTCCCTGCACAGAACAAAAAAACACCTCCCGAACAGCTCAGCTCGATTATCCAGCCCGGAAACTCACCAAGCAGGAGGCTGAAATGGAGATTAAGTTAAATGTAATCAGGGTTTTTGTTATGGAGTCATCTGCAGACAGTTTCCCCCAAAATCTGCTCCCTAACATGCCAAACAGCAACATAAAAATCACATTTTATCCAAAGTCTTTACGTCTTTTTTGGTTTCACTTCTTCTTTGGACACATTCAGCTGTTGTTCACCTAACATCTTTCAACAACTCAGTTCCATGATTTACTCATTAAAGTCAAAGAAATGCGTCTTTAAAAGCTAAATATCATCATTATGTGATGAAACACCGAGTTCCTTCTTTCCAGGCTGAGAGAAAAGAAAGTCCTCGCTGTGATTTATTCCATCAGACAGCTCTGTATGAGTTCACTGTCTGAGCTAAACTGCAGCATTACGATCAGCCGGTCCACAGTTAACTATTAGAGCCAGCGAGGAAAAATGAGAGGGGGTGTAATTGGAAGGACTGTGGTGCTGCCAAACATGTCAGCATGCCTGTTAGAGAGCCAGATGGCTGTTTTTGATCCGGATTCATGCGCCTCACCTTCCCTGATTGTCTCAGAGGCTGGCGACGGCCTTTTCCGGCCTGCCGGCCTGAATCTTCTTCATCCAGCAGAATCCATCCTTTTACTTTCTGTTTGTCGGATCCTCCTGCTGCTACTGCAGGTAACAGCAGCACATTTATAATTCAGATCCAGCATGCAGAGCTCTTTTATTTGTTTTTGGTGAGTAACTGAGTGGGACTTCTAAATGACAATAGGTCAGGGGTCGGGGTCAGATCCAGTCTGGAAATTTCAGGTGAGTGAATACAGTGACTGCAGCTCTGCAGGTGACAGCAGAACTCCATATTAAAGACAGGAGTAACTTCAAAGTATATTATAGATCAAATTAGGCAGCAATTTGTAAGCAACTAAAAATCAACTGCTGGAATATTATGAGGATACACACACACACACACACACACACACACACACACACATCAATGGATCAATGATCATGATCCAGTGACATAAATATAATACTGTGTGAGATTCTGAAAAGTCTTAAAGTAATAAACCCATAATAGGACACAGGGGGTGCAGCCTGAAACTGATTTAATTTCTGATGAGATATTCTGATTTCATTCATTCATAAAGTCTCCCCACTTTCTGCTGCCCCATCTAAACAAACAAACAAAAAAATCCTACAAACAATCCTGTAAAGATTACAAAACTGCCGGATGTTTCCCTGTGGGAATGAAAACACCCCTGGCATTGGTGTCCAGCCACGGGGAAGCACCAGGAGGAGGTCAGGGCGGATGTCTGGGTCAACAAAACCCTGCAGTTTCTTTTCTGCAGCTTCCCCCCGGTTCAAACCAACACTCAGCATAATGTAATTTACCCGTAACTGCCTCACTATTATGATAATGACAACTCCGGATCGACTGCCCAAAAAAAATAGTACTGGGAAGAGGTTGGGGTGGGTGGTTGGGTCGACAAAACCCTGGGATTAAGACTCGAGACTGCAGTTTCCTTCCTGGTTCGATTCTACCTTTATAGTCTCCTCATTTTTGTAAATATGAGTTTCAAACCCACCAGATCAGCACTGGCAGGTAGTCATGCTGGAAGACTTTTGATTTGATTTGAATAGGTTGAACTTAAAGAGGAATTCAAGATTGTAATCATGTTGTAATCATGACATCTAATCCCACAAACGTGACCCTGGGAGGAGGTCAGTGTGGATGGACTGCAGACTGCTGTCTTTTTCCTGGTTCAGTGTATTAATTATGATTTTTTTTTTAATTTAATGTTAACCACCTTGTTATTGTGCCTCACTCTTTCCCTGAAGGTTTTTGTGCCTAAATCTAACCAGGATTTTACCAACAACACTTTCTGTTGCCTAATCTTTACCTAACTTTACTGAAGTCTCATTGGCTTCTAGAAGTAAAACACATAAAACGATTAATAAGCATGTTGTTCCTGCTGTCAGAATGATCTGACTGCCATCATCAGTCATTCATGGTGAGCGTGGTTATACTGAGCGCGAGAACAAGGTCACATTCTCAAATATTACATAAAATAAATATGATAGGAGTGACTGTGTTGGAGGGTAACCGGTGCAGTCTGACGACACCCTGATCTTTTATATGAGCAATGGTGCTCGGGAGCTTTGTGTTCATCTTTTATCTCTGAGTGGGTGTATTTTCTGTGAAGTCTCAGGGCGTGACCGCTGCCTTCATTCACTGTCCTGATCAAACACGAATACAAAGAGCCAAATGAAAAGAAAGAAAGAAAGCCACCCTCTGCTTTGTCATTTGCCCTCCCAATTTGTTTTGAGGCCGCTAAGGCATGTCTTTGGTTTGCCTCAGTGAAGCTGTTAACACATAGCAGATTTTTACATGCTGCCATTAAAAGCCACACTCTTTAAAAAGGCCCGTTTTTATTTTTAGCATGTCTCAGCTGAAAAAGAAAAAGTGGATCAGGACTGCCTGAAACCTTTAGAGGACTGCCAGAGGCCCTCAAACTACATCTTTTATAGCTGAGGAGCCAAATCCTGCACTGAGCAGGACAATCCCCCATTTCTGGAATGCTAGTTAGGTGGGCATCACTGCCTGATGCCAGTCCTCCCCGGTTTTACCCCCCAACCTACAAACCCTCCAGCCCTGCATGGCGAGACAATGTAATTAGGAGAAAATGCTCTCTAAAACTTAAAGCAGACAGGGATTTTTTTCATCAGCTGGCAGCACTCCGAGCTCAGACACAGATCCACCAGCCAACCAACCACCAAACAAAAATCCCCCAACTCTCCACCCGGGTCCGATCCAGTGCCGTGGGAGCAGCGTCAGTCTAACATGTGGTCAGGGGGAATGTGTGTTTGACCACAAAGTGTGTGAACTGACATATTCCTCCCTTTAACATCTGACACCAGAAGATAAACAGTCGACAGCCATTGAATAAACTTTCCACATAAACGTGTCCCCAGTGGGCCATTGACTGCATCTTTGTCACTGATTTTAAAAGTGCTTCAAAAAGCTTTTCTCTCGAGTTTTACACTTCATATAAGGGCTGGGAAATTGTTATATATTTAATAATTATACAGCACACATTCACACTGACACACTGACCTGAAACTATAAAACTTTTCAAGAGCTGATCATCTACCAGGTCACTAACCTAAGAGTAGAGTTAGGGTTCGATTTTGCTTTAGAAACATCCTAATATTTTTAGAAACTAGAATGAATTCAAAAGTTTACCATGGTAGTTGAGTGGTGGCGAGCTATTTGTACCGAAAAGTGAAAAGAAAATCAAAGAGGACCTTGTATGGATCCCTGAGGAACTCCAAACCTCAGGTACTACTAAATGGTATCATATGTTTTTGCATCACAGTTTTGCTGTCTATTTTCCAAAGAGGTGAAAAATGAAAAACAAAACTAAACAAAAAAAACCAGACGGACTGTAACATCCACTCTGCAGTGTTTCTCGGATGATCTTTATTTAAGGGGGTTCTGATGCTCACAGCGATTACAAATATTTTATGTAGTTTTTATGTGTATATGTTATGTGGATTTTAAGTGTCTTAGGTTTAACCATGTAATGGGTCTAACCTGAACTCGATACCATAACCCAGTGATTCCCAAAGTGTGGGTTGGGCCCCCTGGTGGGCCTTGAAGGTACTGCAGGTGGACCCGCGTAATAACAGAAATTCAGTTTGAAATTATGCACAAGTATGTAGAGTTAAATATTTATATAAATTTATTTAGTTATATAAAAAGTAAATTAAAGCTGGTAATAGAAGGTGGTTAGTTTGTGATATTACTCATTAGTCTGACCTAAATTTACTGCTCATGCATTGAAGTTTGTGTGAGTCACATATTGGCATTAGCACTTTACATATGACTGGGTAGTATTAGCAACAGCCTGTGTTGCTGTCAACACCAAAAGCAATTTAGAAGTGTTTCTGGACTTAAACACATAGCTGGAACGACAGCATAAATGCCCCAAATTTCCAGTTTTCTTGACACTTAAGTGATAATGATAATTAATGCCATAACAGTAGTATTGTTCTCCAAGGGAAAAAATTGTGCTTCCTTATGTGATAGGGATACAGTGGTGATGATTTATTTAAAGAAAGAAAGACCCAGTGTGCATCCCTGAGGAACTCCAAACCTTAGCTATTAAAATAAATACACAAAACATTCATATAGAGGTAAACTTTTTTTTCCTACTTTATAAACACAATGCATATCTTTGTGCCACATCTACCAAATGCTGCATGAATTTACGGGTTAATCTCTAAAATAACTCATAAAAACAGCTGTCAAGTAAACGTAATGGAGTAGAAAGTATAGCACAGTCTCTGTGCTGCAGGAAAGGATTAAGCTACAGTAAATGGAACCCACCCAGCTCGGACTTTTGAAATTGCCTGTGAAAACACTATTTCAGAGGACAAACGTAATATTTATAGCAGTGTTCCTGTTTAAAAGTAAAAAATTAAAATATGACACCACACTAAATCCCATGGTGTCCAGAGACAATAGGCCATTTATTGATGAGAAAACCATAAACAAGAAGTCTGTCTGTAATAATACTTTGGGCCTGGATTGCAGCAGAGAACACTTTGAGTGACTCATGGAAACAGCCTGGGAATGGATGGGAAAAATAACACACAACAAAGGGAGTAATTCACAATAGAAAATGGAGGAAAAATGCTGAGAAAACGCACAACAGATGGAGGCTGTAATCAATACTGAATCTGAGTTTCACATCTGCATCAGGGAAGCATCTTTCCATCTGAGCGGGCCGTGAATAAAAGCAGAAATCGCCACTTTTACAGCGAGGCTCCTCGGGGCGCTGGCGTCCACTCAGGGGAAAGGTTGGCTGTTTGTGATAAGACGATAAATACTTTTATACAGTAATAATGATGGTTAATAAATGTGTCTACTGTTGGTGTTTCTGCACTGTCTCAGAGGAGGACATTTAAGTGGAAAATGGCTGTAATTGGCCACTCCTTTTATTCCGACGGTGTAAGATGCCTGCTGGTTTTAAAGTTGGTATGCTGGTTTAATAAGTTTACAAAGCTGAACAAGCTGGTCCACTTGGTATGGATGGTCACCCGCTTGGACCATAAGCTGGTTCACAAAGCCCGACTGTAGACAGCAGTTAGTTGGATGGTGAGTCTATCAGAACCAGAGCAATCTTCGAGATCCAGTTCACACAGAAGAAAATGACCAAAATGCATTAATGGAACGGCTTTTAGGGGATTTACAGAGATTTTCCCAAATGTCTCTGATCCAATTAACCTGTGAAAAATAAACAGATTTCACACAACGTGTTCATGTACAGGAATCAGCCATCGTCTTCAAACTATCTGCAGCTTACGTGAATAATCCTGTTTTCTCATTTATGTCTCCAATCATGTATTTTTTTAACCTGGAAAACGTTTTGTGCCATGAGTCTACCTCTACAGAGGATTCCACAGGAACAGACCCACTGGTGTGGCAGCAATCAGAGAAAAGTGTAGAAATACATGTTTGCATGTTTTGTTTTTTTAATGTTCTTGTTATGGTTGCAGAGGTAGGGAGGACCGGCAGAGGCAAACAGGGTTTTACTGGAAATGAAGCATTTATGATGACTGGGTTCAAAGGTCAAACTTAAACACACAGAACTGCTAAAACACAACACTAAGAAAACACCAGGAAACTCTCAGAGGCTACACTGGGACCAGGGAGGTTACAGTTTTTTTACATTATCATTTAGTTTTGGTTAGTTTTTTCCTTTTAATTATAGTTTTTATTTATTTCAGTTAACGAAAATGTTTCTCAATTTCAGTTTTCGTTATTTGGTTCCTTTTCATTAACTGTAATAACCCTGACTGGGACGAGGGGACTGGGAACAGAAGATCCATCAGAGGACCAGAGAAAACACACAATATTTTCAGAGGGTCAGTGGAGACAGCTGGGTGGATGAGACGAGACAAAAGGAAGCAAAACTAAAAGCAAAGAAGAAGAAAGTGGGGAGGGGGAAGGGATGTCTGCATGGGTTTCAGATGTAACTGGAAGGACTGAAAACTTTTGTAACATACATAATGATACTGATAAATTGAAGCATACATAAACTATATGGAAAAAATGATGGGCCACCTCCACATTACACCGGTGCTGCTCAATGCCAATGCCATGAAGCTCCTGGTGTAGTTTTGGTGCTGATGTTGAAGCCAGAGGAGCACTTGGTGACCCTTATAAAAATGGTCTCTTAGATTGTATCTGATTCCTTCTCTCTGTTCTTCGGTATCCCTCAGGGCTCAGTTCGAAGGCCCCCGTTAGTCCATTTTTTCCTGCTATCATGATGGGAGGTTTCTGTCATTTGCTGTTTTATTTTGTAGTTCTTGGACTCTTTGGCCTGTAGACAGTTTTGCTTCATGTTTAATGGTGATTTTCTGCCATGATGTGCTGTAAGTTCTGGAATGAGATTCTACTCATTCACACATTACATCCAGTTTTATTTTGATTTTTTCATCTTATACAGATTAAAGGGGCTCCAACAACCCCCCCATACAGCTATTATGACGGGGGAAATTATCCACAGAGACCAAAGCAGTTTTCTGCAGTACAATTTTAACATGGGAGTCTATGGGGACTGCCCTGCTGTGGCACCTCTGCTGGACTGCAGAGGAACTGCAGGTTTTGGTGAGTTCTTTTTATTAGTCCCACTGAACTCTGGCACTGGTGGCTGTCAGTGGTTGCAGGGTCCTGTTACATTTCCTTTCCTTTTTGTTATTTATGTGAAGGGATGTCGGTTTAATAGTGAATCCTACAATGAATATGGGCACAGTGTGCAAATATTTCTGCACATTTTATAGTGAACTGTGATTCCACTGGAATAATTTGAAACCGCTGTGAAATTTCAGCATTTTAAACCCCCGGGTGTTGAAGCCTCTGGGCTGTTTGAACCATCAGTGCCCTCCAGCCTTTGCCTAATAACTCCCATCTCAGTGTTTGGCTTCTCCAGTGTCTGAGGGACATATGGAGAAATGCTGAACATGCTTCCTTCCTCGTCTTTCCTCTCTGAGAGGTCCTTCGGTGCTTTCACCGCCCATCCTCAAGACATTTTAAAACAATTTACAACCACAGAGTCACAACAAGGAAGTGTATAACTGTGCTCACATATCTATTACACAGCACACGCAGCATGGTATTACCATTAGGAGGAGAGCGGCCCTGATACAACCTTCACTGCACTTCCTGCAAACAGAAAAACCAGCAAACACTGCAGGTTCATAAAAATGTAAAAGCAGTGTGGAATGAACGGTTCTTCCAAATAACACTGAGATAACCGACACCGAGCCCCTCGGGTCGCCCTGGATAACAATCCCCTCTCCTCTGCAGACACTAACGACAGTTAAATTGATGGACGTGGAGAAAGTGCTGGAATATTCTGTTCAAAATCCAATTAGGAAACTATCGGAGGAGTTTGGTGCCGTAAATCTGCCATCCCCGTTAGAATAAATAGCACCAGTCTGCGTGCTCTGAGATTGGACTAATTTACTGTCCTGGATCTTCAGGGAAAATAAAATCTGCTCATCCAGAGGATCAGAGGCGGTAAAAAAAAAAAAATCAGACCAGTTAGAAGTGCTGCAAAATCATGGAGTCAGCAGGCTATGTGTCGGTATTAAAACATGTTTGAGGTCAACAACATGCATCTCCAAAAAGTACACAAAACATTTTAACAAGAGGACAAAACACCCGGTGATCATTTTGGCTGTGATCCATAGACTGTATATAAAAGATGGATGTGACCACGGTAATGGCACTCAGTGGTTTCTGAGCTCCATTTTAAAGCCTCGGCATCAGTTTTGGATGCTTGCATGTTGGTTTATTTAGAGTTAGAAGAGACCATATTTGGACAAGAGGGGGGAGTGCCTTCTAATGTTGTTTGGCAAGCCTCACGGGTACCTGCTCATCAGTGCTCAGTAACATCCAAATCCCAAAATTTCCGTCATTAAAACTGAAGCTCCGCCTTCTTGGACAGTCTGTTAGTCCAATGAAGCCACAGCAGTCATATTATTGGTCATATAATTGCATTAAAATGCTCCAAAATGCTCCAACAGCACAAACACGGTCCAGAGGTCCAGTTCAGGGACTCCAGTTAGCTGAGGTGAAGCCTAGCAGACAGCCGCCTGTGTCACCATCCACCTGTCAGTCAGAGAGGCCACGCCCCTAATAATGCAAACTTTAAGCCTTAATCCAATTTCAACAGGTGAATTATAAAAACTGTACAGCTGTTATGAAGGGGAAATTATCTACAGAGGCCACAGCAGTTTCTGTATCAGGAGAAAGAGCTGTAAACGCCCCATGAATGCTTACAGTCTCCTCTTTAAGTGCACAGAAACTCATTTTTGGAACTGAACAACAATAACTGACAAATCACGTTCATCCTGAGGTCCGTTTGATCGTTTTTCAGCAGGTTTCAATCACAAAGTTAGTCGTGGTGCTGTCCACATTCAAAACTTTACCACACAAGACTGAGGGGTTCACTCTCTGATGCTGTCCGGTCTTTGCTTTACAAAGAAATAAGCTGTCCTTGTAAATACAGCAGAACCAAATGTTTAACACCGATGACACTGCAGGGAGCTGGTGCAGCTCACTGGGTTGAGAAGGCGACCAATACGCTGCGAGGCAGAGGCCTCAGGCTGTTTACTGCAGGGCTTTCTCCCAGCTTTCCTGTCTTCTCTCCACTGTCCTTTCCAATAAAGGCTAAAAAAGCCCCTCGCCCTCCAAAAAAAAGTTCACTTAATGTGAGTTAAGCAGCTTCAAGAAAATAAAGACTTTAGTGGTTTGCTGATAATCTTTGGAGTGGGCAAAGAGTTGAAGTTTTAATGTATTTGTGATTGAATTTTCCAGTGAAACACTGAATATTCTTTAAGGACGCTGATGTTTCCCAGCACTGACACACTCAGCTCGGATCCTCAGCTTTTAGCTCTAAACGAGGCTCTGATCTGGAAGCCCGCAGTCCAACAATCGTCAATAATCAGGTTTCTTATCCGGCCGATCTCCTGGCTGACGGAGCAAGGAGGGAAAAAGGAGGACGGTACATCAGTAAATCCTCACTAAGCTCCTTTCTCTGAGGCATCCACTTGTGGAGAAAATCTGACACAGAGCTTCCATTACGACGCTGGCAGATGGAGCTGCCAGTGAAGGAGGAAGTGAGACTAATTATTTCCTGAGTGGGAGTCAGACTTTTTCTCCACGGAGCTGGAAGCTCGGGGTAAACACCCACCTGAGCCGATCCACACCACCTCCCACGTCGACACGCTGCAGGTAGATCTCCTGTGTGTGTGGGGGGGTGTCACATCCTCTCTAAGCGCTGCAGGAAACCGGCACATCCTGCATCCCAAAGTCGAGGTCTGCAACAAATTACAGGCCTGATTCTCCATCGCAGGAACAGAGCCGCGAGAAGGTGAGAAGTCATCAATGAGAACGACCGAAGAGGTAACAAGGAGACAAGAAGATGAAGGCGAGAAGGAGACGACGCCAAGAAGAGACCGAAAGAAAAAATACAGTTTATCACAGCTGAGGGCCTCATTGTGGACTTCACATTTAACATTAAAAAACTCTTTAAAAAGTGCTTTTAGCTGAGATGGTGGGCCCATGCTGTGTTAGTTTGGTTCTATTTTCACCTTCTCCACACACTTAGGACATTAAAAGATGTATAGTCCTGGTCCCAGAGTCAGGTTACTTCCTGTCCTGTCTTCCTGACTATACCATCTCATCATCAACATTATCATGAACTGCGTGCTGAAGGAGCTGGCCTGCCACCACAGTATCCTAGCTACTCGTCTCCCCACCCTAGTGCTCTCCAGGCTTTAAATGTGCTGCTGCTTTGCTGAGGTGTTTTTGGAACCTTGTAAGGTGTTCATAATGAACTCAGTACCAGATGATTTTTTTTAACCTACCTATCCTACTGTATCTCTTTCTGTTTTCCAGCTAAAAGTAGCGCCGGTAAAACAGCTGCATGACCTCAGACACCTGTCTCCCCTGTTTGTATTTCTTGGATGGGTGTTCTGTCAACTGTAATTTCCCCATTGTGGGACTAATAAAGGTATTCATTCATTCATTTTGAAGGTTGAAGAGATGATTGTTTTTACTCCTTTTTTCTTTGTGCCTGAGTTCACCTGGTCCTTATTATCCTTATCAGTATTTTTGGATTAAGCTGCCTCAGTTTTTCGTTATTGTTCTGTAAGCATTAAAAGTTTTCAATCACACTAATTATATATACATATATATATACATATATATATACATATATATATATATATATATATATATATACATATATACACACACACACACACACACACACATATATATATATATATATATATATATATATATATATATATGGGCAGTAAAATGCAAAAGCCTTGAAGTCCAACCAAAGATTTCCTTCTGGGTTTGTCAGATAGGAGAAAACTGAAATTTCAAAGTGTGCTCTTCGTAAAGTTTAACCTTTGAATTGAGACACTTTTAAATGACAAATTATTAATCTCTAAATGCAGCACACCTTATTAAAAAAAAAAATCAACATATAAGGAGCTGAAAGAGTTGTTTCAGAGCCGTTCTGACCCAAATTTAAACAGTGATCATTCACCCGCCTGCAGAGAAACCAGAACCAGTGAGTCTGTCCTGGATTCCTTTAAGAAGGAAGTCGAGCGTGAAGCCGAGCGGCTGCAGGTCTCAAAGAAAGGACGAAGCTTTTACTCTTCCTCTCCCCTGTGTGAGTCTTTTTACAGGATTTTCCCTGCATGCATTGCCCTCATGAGGAGTTGCGGGGATTTCTGTGTGTTTGGCCGCTGAGGCCGACTGTCAACGCGCCCCGTCAACAAAGCCCGGTTTCCATAGAAACGCCCAAATACCAGAAAAAAAAGGCGTCCGAGGCCAAATTGCATTTTCTTCTCTCCAGTCAATTGGTATGAACAAGGGAGTTAGGCTAGAGGAGCTGATACTTCAAACATGTCACAGGGAGTTAAAGACGGATTTCGAGCTGGCTGACAGAGCGAGGCTCTCTCACAGGAAAAGTGCCTTAAAAAAAATTAAATAATAATAAAAATCAACAAGTGGAAATGTGAATCACTCCGGCACAGATGGTAGCGCCATCGGTTTATTCACATCAGCTATGGGGAGGCGGGACTCTGACCCTCAGCGAGGAGGTCTTAAGTTTTCACATAATCTCATAAATCCCCATAATAGTGGCATCTGTGACATTTTTATTTATTATCATACAAAAAAAAGTGGAGTTTTAAAGGATGATTCTGCTTTATTTCAGCCTTTGGAGTTGCTGACAGTGGCTCCCTGTTAAATCCAGAACCGAAGGTCAGGTCAGGTCAGGTCAGCTCACATCTTAAACACCTCTCAGGGTGTTTTCATGGCTGTAGTTCGTCAACGGTTGACGAGTTTGGAAACTTGTAGCTTTTTCTCGTGGTTTGGTTTCTTTCCACACAGAGAAAACTCTGAGAGGGAGCTCCAAATGAACTAAAATGCATCACTACGAACCAGGTGAGAACATCAGTCAGCTGATTGGCTGGATGTTGTGTTGGGAGCAACAAAAGTAAATCCCAGAACAAGGTGCTGCTTTCTGTACTGGTGGGAAACAAGTGAGCCCTCGGTCCATTTTAGGGCTGGTCGGTACGGTTTGGCTTTTCTGCTGCAGGATGTCGTTTAGCTTGTATGTGTTGTAGTTTGGATTGAGCTCAGATCACATCCTCACCGTAAACACGCCACTCTACCTGGGTTTCCATTAGTATCTCGACTCGGTTTATAGGCGTTTCCATTAGTACCTAGTACCAGGCACTTTTTTAGTACTCACTCAGCTGGGGTTCCAAGCGATCTGAGGTGATCCGAATATGTGATGTGATGACTCCTTCACCAGAATCAACCACCATTTTTAAAACCCAACAGCAAAACAAACTGGAGGCACGCGACCGTTTGTCCTATCAGAAAATTCAAACGGTTTCTGAAAGCTGAGAACCTGCACAGGGTTATTACAGCAACTGTACGAGAACGGTACGAGTCCATTATGACATGTTCGGGGGTGTAGGGTTAATGATAACCTTCATCCATTAAAACACTGTACGGGGGGGGGCAACTTGTGCATGGTGACGATATTACACTGGCATTAGCTATGTTAGCTTGCCTCCATCTCATCCATTGTTGCATTTTGAGCCGCATTCAAATCACGTCACGATACAACTGCCCATGCTGCTATATTGACTCCACCCACATCAAAGTGGTACTCAATTGCAATGGAAACACAACAAGACTGTGCCAACTCGTGTCGACCCGCACCGAGTAGATATTAATGGAAACCCGGCATCTGAGCCCACCTTCTCCAGAGGGTCTCGGTGTGGTTATTCAGTCGGTGTCTATATCCACACAAACAGCTTTGACTTCAATAAAGCAGGTGTGAAAGCACCCTCAGCACCACATTATCCTAATCTTCACGCTCACGATGCAGGCTTGGGGGAGTTTTTGCTTCCCAGTGTCAGTAAATGCTCGCTCACATGGGGCTGTGTGATTATTAGGGTCTTTACGTGCAATATAAATCACCCTGAGGTGACTGTTGTTGTGAACTGAAAGTGTCTAATGAAGTGTGAGGGTGGCAGCACTTTGGCCCACATCCATTAAGCAAACAGTTTGAAGAGTTGTGTGTCTGAATGTGTTGTCTATTAGAAGGCACCAGCTTTAATTACGTTCCATCCCCCTGAACCTTAACCCCCCACCTCCCAAACGAACCTCTCCGAGCTCTCCAGCCTCTTTCGTCCTGCCTCTTTTTCCCCTTCAGGCCGGAGCTGAGGCTTCTGCTGCAGAAACGTTCAAAGACGGACAATAAAGTGCAGGCGACAGATTGAGGCCACACAGATTTCTCATTTCCCACTTTTCATAGACATGTTAGAAAGTTTATAGATGGTTGTGTTTAAATAACTGCCGGCAGCAATCGAGTCACCACTTCAGAAACTCTGAATAACTGCGCGCAGATTTATTTCTTTCCCAACGACTCGGCTTCTCCGATCTGAACTGGAAGTACTTTTCTAATGAAGTCTTCCAAGGAAGTCTGTTTGCACTTGGCAGGTTATCGCAAAGTAATTATGGCATTCGAAAGAATCAGCTCTTTGTGGATTCCATAGAAAAGCTTGTTTTTATTCTCTCTGTGCCACTGTTAGCTTGTACGTCAGGTTGGATGGACTCAGTTCCATTATTGATTAAGCAGCAAAACAATGAAGAAAACCCGCAGCAGTGATTTCAACAGCAGCAGCTCAAAGCCGCCAAATGAAGACTGATCTGCTGCAAGAAACCCAGAAAAATCCAGTTTCTTTTTCTCCTTCTCGACTTTTATTCAGAAGATTCGGTTTGGATCGCGGGGGGCAGCAGTCCAAGCAGCAAGGCCTAAACCTCCTTCGCCCCAGCCACCTCCTGCAGCTCTTCCAGGTAGAAACTGAGCAGTCCCAGGTGTCCTGGGTTTACCCCCAGGCCTCCTCACCTGGCTGAAACACCTCACCTGGGTGGTACCCCAGGATGTGGAGGAGTAGCGACTCTCCTCAGAGCTCCTCCCGAGTGACCGACCTCCTCGGCCTGTATTCTCGATCTCGTTCTTTCCTCCACTGCACAGCGCTCGTCACCACAGGTGAGGTGACCTGTAAATCAGCAGGTTTCACGCTCAGCTCTTTTCACCACAACAGACCCATCACCGATCTGCCTGTTGATATTAAATCATCAATAAGATCCAACGTCCTTTAACTCCTCTTCCTTTTAGGGAGAAACTCCACCCCAAACAGGAGGCACTCCACCTTTTTCTGGCTGAGACTTTGAAGTGAGTCATCAGAATAAGTGCTGAGTGATTTTATTCTTAAACTAGATGATCTGCTGGCATGTGGAGTGGAAACGCAGTGAGCTACTGATCCTGAGCTTCTGTCAATTAAACGTTTCCTCGTCTTCTTCTTCGTTGCAGTGAAGATCTTTTAGTTCTTCGGTCGCTTCTGCGGGGAATGAAAGTTGAGATGACATCAGATCCGCTTTGTGTTATTTTCAGTGTCACTTTGGCTGTTTGTGTTCTTCTGTGGGCATTTGGCAGGTTTCACTTTTAGATTTATGCGATTGATACACACAACGAAATTAGCTTGTGCAACCTCAGAAGATCAATGCTCACATCCACACTCACTGCACTCACACCTTTACACATAATTAAAAGCACAAATAATTAAAAACATCAAGGCATCACATATTGCACATTGCATATTCCTATGAAGTGCAGTAATACTAGGTAGGGGGTAGGAGGGTTCTTTGGTTCTGTTATGGCCCTGGGGATAAAACTGTTCCGTAGTCTGGAGGCGTGGGCTGGGATGGCCTGGAAGCGCCTGCCAGAAGGAAGCAGGGTGATCAGCAGGACGGTCTCAAAGATGTCCTCCAGGGGAGGCAGTGGAAGACCTTATGACCCGGCTGAGAGATTTTTTTGCCCTTGCTTGTGCAGGTGACCTTTGCTGTAGTTTTAATTTAATGAGGTTTTTAATCTGTTTTCGGGCATGCTTTTTGTTGTGTAATTTTCTGATCCCCGTGTGTTGTTCTAAACATGCTTTAGGAAAGGTTTTCCAGCATTTTATGGTCTTTTTGTGAGTCTTCGCAGTCTCCTTGTGTCCCTTTAGTTCCGTCACAGACAGTTTTGTCACTTTGCATCTTAATTTTTGTCATTTCAATGTTCATTTTATGGAGGTTTTTCTTGGGTCGCGCACTATTTGCTTGATTTTAAGTTATTTTGTGTCTTTTTGCAGATATTGTGCAGGTTTTTGGAGTTGTTTTCATCTTCTTTGCAGTCCTTTTGCACCTCGTTACTTGTCGGTTTGCATGTATCTGCAGCTGTCTCTCTGTTACAGCTGGTTTGTGTCTGTTTGAAGCAGACGCTCCAGGCTCCGGAGGTTGGTGTGAGCTTGATGAAGGTGATTTCTCCAACCTGAGGAGGCCCGTGTGCATCGCATGTGCAGTGACTAAGGTCTTCCATGGTGCAGAAACTATCACACAGCCCTCCTGTCCTGTGGGCTGAGGTCGGGTTTCTGTCCTTCTTAGCGAGTGTGAGTCTGATTGTGGCTCGTTTTCTTTGGTGTGTTTGTGTTGTTTCTCAGACGAAGCCGTCCTCCACCAGACCGCCGTCTGCCAGGGGATTTTCAGACACTCAACACGACCACTCCTTCTCTTTTTACTGTGCGGTCGAGTCATTCGATCCAAACCTCAGGGACAAGACAAGAGCTCTAATAAGTGGAGG
The DNA here is from genome assembly GCA_024447675.2 of Pterophyllum scalare. NCBI lineage: Eukaryota > Metazoa > Chordata > Actinopteri > Cichliformes > Cichlidae > Pterophyllum > Pterophyllum scalare. The sequence goes on from JAMQGT020003825.1 coordinate 97,395, forward strand.
CTGTACAGTAGCACCTACTGTAAGTTTACAACCTCAGTGCTGCTGCTGCACCAGATCCAGATGTTTGGTGAAGTCTGGATAAATATAGAGCTGTCAGGAGCTGTGAAGTCCCGGCTGCCTTCTGTAAACATTTTCCTTACCATAATTTGAATTTTATTATAAACTCGCAGTCTTACAAGCCAGTGAAAGAGCAGCCATAAACAAGAGAGCACGACTGAGCGTGAAGACACCGGTGCTCTCAGCTCAGCGAGCCCACAGCAGAGCTCTCCTCAGCAGCACTGACACAGCGAGCTCGTCAACTATAGCATTCAGAAATACGGGACTTTGCAGGAGAGCTGGACTTTTATTCATATATTTTAACTAGCCAATACTCACACATTTTTTAATGTATCTGTCCCAAATTACAAACCGAGATTCATTCATTAAGGTGAGAAAGATCTGTGAAACTTTCAAGCTTTTATCTTTAATAGTTTTTGAGATATTCCTGTTCAAACACTGCCTCAGAGACAGGTAGATAAAGCTGCACATGGGCCCAGGTGCTCTCCTCTACCTGCTGTAGCTGTTCAAGATTACACAACTGAAAACACAATAAGATTCAGTAACATTACCGCTACATTTACCAACACCATACAACACTAATGTGAATGATCTTTACCATAAACATTATTATTATGAGACATATTTTGAACTAAAAGGTTCAGTTTAGTGATATTTCAGGAAAAATATAAAATAAACTGCAAAACAACACAACAGGAAATAAACCTGCAGGCCTGAATCGAGGCTGAGGATCGCTGCGATCGTTTCGCTCACCTGGAGCAAACAAATAAAACAGAGCAGTACCTTTGGAAAGGGAGAAGCTAGCCAGCAGGCTCCGGAATCATCCAGACTTCGCCTCCACCAGAGGAACCACGGGCGTCCCGGGCCACTCTCAACTTCTCCTGGTTGCTGTCCCGTTTTCAGGCCCAGAAAATGGCCAGAATACCTTGAAGCTGAGTTAGCTGCTACCCGCTCTGTCCATTAGCTACTCAACAACAAGAAGCAAACTTCAGGTCAACAGTTGCTGGTTTGTAAAGGTCAACAGTCTCTGACTTATCTAACCAACCATCCAAAATGGCTGCAGCCATAACCTTTTGCCTCCCATCAATACAGGAACCCACTGCTCAGGTAGCTCCTCCCATCCCCTCTCCACTGTCCCCGTGACTAGTTCAGGTCCACTGGGAAAAAACAACTCTGTCAAAGCAGCACTTTTTTTAATTAAAAGAAAATAATTTAAAACAAATACAGTCTTTAACATTCTTAACATAAAGAACATGAACTGAATTAAGGTTTAAAGTCTGCATTATTAGGGGCGTGGCCTTTTTGAGTGACAGGTGGGTGGTGACACAGCTGTCTGCGCGGCTTCACCCTGAACTACTGCAATTATCTGACCAATAATATGGCTGCTGTGCACTTCAATGTAAAAAAGAAATTTAAACACTGACACCTGTAATAACTGGACAAACTTTACAAAAGCTCCAGAACAAAGTGGCCCTTATGATTTCCAAGCTCATCAACTTTTATTGCTGCCATTTGTTAAAATGCTAAAATTAATCAATAAATGGAGATGACAGCCTTTATGTGATGAAGTTCATGTAAGCTGAAAACAGTTCGTTAACAGCTGTGAGGTATCTGCTGGGTCAAAGTTCAAAACACAGCTGCCCAAATAAATGGACAAGAAGAAGAAGAATGAAACTTTACAGATTCCCGCAAGACTGAGGAAACTCTTCATCTGCTGACGAAGTTCATGGGGTTATTCCATATGATCTCAACCAAAAAGCCAAAATCCTTCCCGGGTCACCGACTCCGATTTGAGTGAAAATTATTTTTGAAAGTACCTCTATGTGTATAATGAACACATGCATAATTATAGACCTCAGCTCCAAAGGGTTTCCGAGATATGGCCCTCCAAACACTGGGTCAGGCAACTACTGAATTGGTGGTGTGACTTCTCCTTGGATGAAGATGGTGTATTTGATACACTATGAGAGTTTGCAGAAGACCTGTGCAAACCCCTTCAAGCATCATAAGAAACAAGTCACAAGTAAGTTCAGAGAGTATACAACCCACATTTCATCATAACCTGCATTGTTACCAGTTCAGTAGTTGTCTGTCTCCTGCTTGCAACTGCGTTATTGCAATACGTCCCGTTTTTGTACAGTAATTTTTTTTTATCACAATCTTCATCTAAGGAGAGCCCTATTTTGCACCTGTCATGGCTGTTGGAGGCCATGCTGAATCTGCATCAGTTTTGCTAAACGAGCACCTTTTGTTTCTACCAGTGAATGATGATGCAATACCAGTAACAGCTGACGCTATCACACAATGCTTAGATAGACGATGATTCAACATTTATGAAATGTGAGCGATGCAATTCTGTTTCTCTAGCAATGTCTGGAAATGATGTACGGATGAGGAGAAAGCAAGTAGAACTTTTGAGGAAATGTAGTTTCCTCAAAAATTGTAAAATTATGTTGACCAAGTGGTAGTACCTTGGGCAATTGCCCAGGTGCCCAACCGGACAGGCAAAAACAAGCAAAAAAGTCAATTTTTTTCACCCTTAATTCCAATTTTATGCTTTCTACAGAGCTGATACTGCCCCAAACACACACACCTGTCCTGAAATAATAGGAAAATGGCATTAAGTGGTCTCTGTGAGAGATCTTGGCATCATGGGAGGACTTTGAAATCTGAATTTTGTATTTTTGCCTGTAAAAATGTTGGTTTTTAAGGGGTTGATAACTTGAGAAAGACAGAAGATACAACATTTATGATGCCAGATTCTGAAAGTCTGGGTCTAAATTACCCCACGACACCAATTTTCAGGCTAAGCGTTATTATTCATGTATTCATTCATGTATATTTTTTTTATCACAATCTTCATCTAAGGAGAGCCCTATTTTGCACCTGTCATGGCTGTTGGAGGCCATGCTGAATCTGCATCAGTTTTGCTAAAATCGAGCACCTTTTGTTTCTACCAGTGAATGATGATGCAATACCAGTAACAGCTGACGCTATCACACAATGCTTAGATAGACGATGATTCAACATTTATGAAATGTGAGCGATGCAATTCTGTTTCTCTAGCAATGTCTGGAAATGATGTATGGATGAGGAGAAAGCAAGTAGAACTTTTGAGGAAATGTAGTTTCCTCAAAAATTGTAAAATTATGTTGACCAAGTGGTTTTTAAGGGGTTGATAACTTGAGAAAGAGAGAAAATACAACATTTATGATGCCAGATTCTGAAAGTCTGGGTCTAAATTACCCACGACACCAATTTTCAGGCTAAGCGTATTATTCATGTGGGAGATATTTCCTGTTGAAATATTAATAAATTGAAACCCATGATTCACAAGGTCAAATATCGGGCACGGCACCCAGTGTTTGCAAGGCCAGATCTCGGAAACCCTCAGAGACATCTGCTAAATGGAGCCAATGCTGTAAGGTGACAGTTGAGACCGGAAAACTTGAACCTTGAAAACTTTTGTGACAACTGGAGAAAGGTTACAAGCTGAAGTTCATGTTATTCAACTGAAAGCTCCAAAATACCAGCCAGGTGCAGCCAGTGCTCTCTAAATATCCAGAATAAAGTTTGAAGAACATCTTTTGTACCCTAAACTAAAATGGTTAGACAAAAATGGGACTTTATATGTGAGGGAAGGTCATCCGAAAGCTCAGGAGGATCTTCTAACGTCTCCTTGTAGCTGCGAGGATTTCTTATCATTGTGAAAAGCAGAAGGTGAATGAGGTGTTCTGTGGTTCAGGTTGAGGAACTGCATATAAAACCTTGAATGGACCCCTGGAAGGAGCCGTCAGAGACACGCATCACGGTAACAAGCACCACATTTCCCTCTACTGGAAATACAGTAAAAAGTACAGCACCGAAGTAAATGTACTTTATGACTTTCTGTCTAGTGCTCCACATTTACACATTTTCCTATGGCGATATGAGGTCAGTCGGGACGATGAGGGCTTCTTCTTTAATCGCTTCTGGACCCATCAAACATTCCTCCTCCACGTTTTTAAGAGCTGTCTGACTTTTACAACCTGAAGCCGTGAGCCTGGACTCTGCAGGCAGCAGGTCTCTGTGGCTGCAAGTGGAAAAAAATAGAGGCGAGGGAGGTCGCGTTATTAAAACCGACTCCACTACTGCTTATTATCTTCTGTCAGACTCGGCCTGTGTTTTTCAGGAGGTGTGGACATGGGAGTATTTACAGAGCTCTGTGTTTAATAGACTGTTCCTTTTAGACTCAAACAAATGCCTCTCATTAGATCCCAACTGAATCCTCCATAACTACAGTAATGGCCGGTGGCAACTCTATGATCCTCAACTGCAGACCGTTAACATGTCGCTGTAGGAGTGTTAATCTCTCGCACTTTCACCAAAGCCTGCTCGGCTCTGCCTGCGGCTCGCGGCGCCTCAGACGCATCGCCTCAGGTTTTCAGCTCACCTCCTCACCTGGCCTTCGCATCCAGAGGTTAGAGAGGCCAGAGGGCCGGAGGGTGGCGGGGGTGGAGTAAGTAAATAAAAAGTGAGCTTAGAACGGAGGCAAACCGCAGGATACCGGCGCACTCCAAGGCCCAACAAACAGCGAGAGGCGAGAGCGTGCGGGCCCGCTGCCATGTTTGGAATAAGGGAGAGAAAAATTGAAGTGTTTCTAAAGGGACAAGGTTAAAAGAATTGCTTGGGTTTATTTTCCATAATCATGATTTTGGAATGTGTAAAGGTCTCCTTTTGAGAGATTGGCTGCTTGGACACCTTGTTAGCCAAACTGTGATGAGAGGACTGGCACTGGAAAGGCGGGCGGACACCCTGAAGGAAGGAAGGAGTTTGTCTTCTTTGAAATCCTGGACGCCGTTATAGTTCCATGAGGACGGGTCCATTTATCCAGTAGTTCAGCAGCCTTTGTACAAACATCTGATCTCACAGCGTCAGATGACTTTGTTGAACTGGCAGACACGCGATGGATGCAGGCGCTGTGATGTCACCCATTGTTTAGCGAAGCCCCGTTAAAACCCTCAAGGTGAGCGTTTTCGGTGTCGCCATCTCGATGTTTTAAAACCAGATGTGAAACCTCACACCTATTGGCTGATGTCCTGTGACTGACAGGTCACGAACCACTGACCAAAATTCACTAAATTCCTGGATCCAAACTTTCTATACTTTAAATGCAGCCAAATGCTGGTAATGTGATCACTGACCTAAGACGGCACTGAGTTCTCATATTCAGGGTCTTACTTGTGCAATAACTCATTCAAAAGTGAATACATGCCCCAAAAGTGGCACATGAAGCCCACTGCCTGTTCAAGCTGGTGCTCGTTTTCAGATTGCTGCTGACTCTGGTGAGAAAATCTGAGATTAAAATCAACCGAACTCACCTTTTCTGAATGATATTTAGTCTTGGATATGTTCTAGTCCTCTACAGGCTCAGCACGTCCACTGAGTGCATGCAGTGCAGCTCACAAATGCTGGATGAAGCCCATCAGCTTCCAGAAGCTCGCAAAGCAGAAGAAAATAAAATCCTGGATTTTTCTTACGATATTCATATTGACAATCAGCTAAATGATGGGTAAAATAGGACTGAAGGAATGATCACAGAAGTAAAAGAATTGGAGTGTTTTGCACCTAAACTTAAAGTTTCAGATAAAATCTGAGTCCAGGAGGTAGACTTTAAGGTCTGCATGATTCGACCTCGGGGGGAACTTGTTTTATCAGTTTAAGATTTTATGTCGTTAGAGGGAGAGAAGTCCGTTAAGTGTCCATGACAACAGATGTTTGGACAGCTAATGTCCAGCAGGGGGCGGCTGCCTGAGCTCTGACTCATAGACGTCTAAGAAAAGGTGAGCCTCCTGCTCACCTGGTCTCTGAACTTCCTGGTGAGTTTCGGGCATCAGTCGTTGCTTTCAGGTCTGACTGAATAAAACACTAAGTTCATTTGGAGATGATGTCAGAGAGGGGCGGGAAGCAGGGAGGTCTAGGGCGGAGCTACCTTATGACTGAACATTCAATTTACAACTTTTTCTCACTTTCATCACTGATTTTTTTTTGCGTGTTTGTTTTTAATATGGTCATCTATTACACACAGGTACTGGCCGCTGCCCCTCAGCACGTTTCCAGAAGTTGGCCAATCAGACGTAAGGGCTTTTAGGGAGGGGGCCTTAATAACACAGGAGCTGTAGCTGCCCCCACACTGAGAGACTCTTATAAGTTCATTACAGACACACTGTAGAGAAAAACATTCAAATCCATTCTGTGCAGCGTCAAAACCTCATAAAGTCCTCACATTTATCGTACTTCACCTGACTACATGCAGCTACCTGAGCTGGGCTCAGTGTGTGCCTGGCTCCCACCTGCAGTTCAAATGTTGACTCGCATACTTTCCATCATTTATCCTGATTCTGTATCTGGAGCCGCTCATCAATACCTGAATGTTACTCATTCTCCAAACGCTGTTTACGACTACTGGAACCTGCAGCTGAGAAAACACCACTGCCTTACGCTCACAAATCCAGGTGAATCACTCCTACTTTATTCAGCCATTACATCACACGCTCTCAACACAAACTCACAAATGGGCCTGAACAGAAGTGCAGACAAATTAGCTAAAATATGAAGTGTGGTGAAGGGAAAGAGCCGTGATACCCGGCTTCATTAGTACCTGCAATCGTCCAAAGTTTCTGCCTGTATTTTTGAAGCGCTGCAAGGAAAACTGTCAAAGGTCCGAGCAATTACTGCACAAATGAATGAGAGCAGTGTAGCTGTGGCACGGAGTTCAAACGTGGCCCTGGAGCTGCTGCAGGGGTGGCCGGGCTGCTTGGCACGGATGGCGATGACGTGACACGTCAAATAAATGTCCACACACGGGCCGGGTCCACACAGGGAAAATGTGCTGGACTTTCACTTTGCCTCTTGAGCCTTCTCGCTGCTTTCTGGCATCACTGAGTGTAAAGGTGTCACAGGTTGTAACTGTTGGTGGGGGGGCTCTCTGCAGACAGAAGGCGGTGAAATCAGTGTAATCCTGAGGAGACTTCCAACTGACTGCCAGAGAAACAAAGGTGAGGAACCGGAACTGTTCTCAGAGCTCTGCACCGCCCTCCCGAACGCCAGAGAGACGATTTTAAAGTCCCGACTCTGCTTTACGGAGCTCTGAATGCTTCATTTCTGCTGGGATTTCTCGTGTAAAACTCTTCATTTATTCATGCCACACTTATTCAGATGGGTTACTGTTTTATTTGTGGAATTAGAAGTAGCAGAAATATCCACCAGCATCTTGGGTTTGCAGTGTGTTGCAGTATTTTGATCTGACGCTGGAATGCTGCCGTGCTAAAGAAAGCTCTGCTTTCTCTTTTTTCTGTCATTTACAGGCAGATTTATTTGCATTGTTTTGCTTCCTGTTTTGGTTTTCCTGCTTCAGGTTCAGCAGGTGTAAAAGTGCCCATCCTGTCCTATTAGGGTCTTATAAAGACTTCAGTAAAGACCCCGAAAATAAAAAACTGTAGCTGCAACTTCCAAACTGCAAATAAACTCTAAGCGAAGAGAAGAAACAGATTCGATTCTTGGTCTCCAGAAGGTAAATCCTGCTGAATCTGAGCTGGACTTTATTACTTTCATGCTCTCAAACCATGGACCAGCTGATCTGCACCATGGCTAAAAAAGCTCCCACCAAGCCCTGCACTTCCTCTGACATCCAGCAGCGAGTCCCTCCCTGTAGACTCCCATGTTCAAATGTCTCCCCTTTCATAACAGCTGTACAGGGGGAGGATGCGTTTAGATCTCACCTGTTTGCATTATTAGGAGGTGCGGTCTCTTGACTGACAGGTGGATGGTGACCCAGGTGCATGGCTGTAGCTGCTAGCTGTCTGCTAACTGGACCTCTGGGCCATGTTTGTGCTGCTGGAGCCTTTTTAATGCAATTATCTGACCAATCGTATGGCTGCTGTGGCTTCATTGGACTAACAGACTGGCCAAGAAGGCGGAGCTCCAGTTTGGGTGAAATTCTGGGATTTGGATTGGATGTTTAGAACTGTAGCCATGGTATTTGTAGCAGGTATTTGTATAATGCACCTCGTCACCTTCCTAAAATAATGGTATAAATAAAGTCATTTTTTGACAAAATTAGAATTTTTTAATAAGTTTAATATTTAGTTCAGTTTTTTGTGTTTTCTGAAAAACCTGAAAAAATGACAGGCCATTATTTTAGGATGGTGTAAATATAATAACTTCACTCTTTCATCCAGATATGGTCACTTATGGATCCAAAAGCCCAGCACGGCTGTTTTGCATCTGTTTGTGTCCTTGTGATTTTTTTTTACATGTTCCAATTTGGGCTTATTGGGTTCTGGCTCCGAGCCCTCTAAACCCACTCAGTAACCCGTCCATGCCTTTAGGACTGGCTGTTGGGGCTTTTGCACTTTCAGGCTCTTAAATCTAAAAACCATCCTGTCCAATAACACTTACCAAACATAACAAATGACTTATTTGTGGAGAGTCCATTAAATGACTCGGGCAGCACCAAATTCCTCTCGTAACAATGACTGACTTTACTGCTTGTTTTGTTTTAATTTATTCGGGACCTCAAATAAGCTGCTGCTGACAGCTGCGGTCAGCTCGTCTGCTGGCCCCCACCTCGCCTTACTCCCCCAGTCAAGCCTCCCACACAGCTGATCGGTCATGTCATCTAAACATCACCAGTCCTAACAGGCCGTCCACACCCTGCGCTCACTTGTTACCCCAGTAATTGTATAAAAAGTCAGTTAATCAGCGGGGCAAGCGAGTGGAGCCTGGAGCTGAATCATCTCATCTTGGCGGCCGGCGGCCAATAGGGGATGGGAGCCTCGGCGGGGTCCACCCTTCAGGGAGATGTTGCGCTCCACATCCAGGAACAGCCGGTCACTTTTTCCCCCCAAAGCTAACATAATTATTGAAAGGTTGAGAGGCCGACACATGCCAGGCTCTACCTACCAGCCGCAGTGAAAATCAACACAGTTAATGACACCTTGATTCAGGGTCGGACACTGCCCGCCCTCTTGAAACGTCGAGGATGTGACCCCCCCACACCAGACTATAAACAACAACCTGCCAAGGTCTACCTGGGCCCACGTAGGTGCTGCCTGTGAAAATCAACAGACTTAATGACACCTTTATTAGTCATCTGCTCAGACACCCCTGGTGGCAAGGCTCTCCCCAATGAGCTCTGGAAACTTTGGATCACTGCGCCGCTGACTAACGCACTGTTTACATACCAGAGAGGTCCAGCACCAGAGGGGGGGAGGGAGCTGCTCAGGCCCGGACCTGGAGGAGCTTTTTCATTATTTCTTTATTCATGTTATGCATGAGTATATGCACGTAACCGCCAGATATCTTTTATATGTTGAGCTCTATTACATCACGCTGTAAATACATGTCCTCAGTCTTCTCTGTCTGTGCACCTACACAGCCACTGAGACACAAAGAGATACAAAAAGACACGAAAGGCAACAGAGAGACGTGAGACAGCTACAAAGCCACACAGTAAAACTAAACCAAATCTCTGCAAAACATCACAAAAGGACACAAAGGGACAGGAGAGGGGACACAAAGGGACAGGAAGGGACAGGAAGGGACACAAAGGGACACAAAGGGACTACAGGGTCTTAAGTGCTTGAGTTGAAGACAGCCTGAGTCGCCGTTTGGATTCTTAAAGACGCCTCACTTCTCATCGACAGGCTTCTTCAGGTCTAAAAGCTGATGTGGAATCTCAGGTATTTGACTCCTTATGGGACCGTCACCTTGGGGGGTCCTGAGAGTCACCGACCCTCCCTCTCATCATGTGAGGCAGTAGGGTCATATGGGCAAAGGCGTGTTTGAAGACAGAGGGCATTAGGGTGTCATTGTTCTGGATGTTGTTCCTCTCTGACTTACAAACAGTGAAAGGCCATTTTTTGGTCATTTTCCATTTTCTTTTCTGTGCTTCCTAAAGATTGTCACACAATCTTTCAGAGTCGAGAATTCATCAACATCTTTACTTCTGAAGCAAACAGCCTCTCTCTGAAGCTCCTTTTGTATCCAGTCATCACTAATTAGTCATTCAGAAGAATGTTTTTGACCATTACATCTAATTTTTAGTTCTTCTGTTGCCCCTGTGCATCCATCCATCCATCCATCCATCCATCCATCCATCTTCTTAACTGTTTACCCAGTTCAGGATCGTGGAGGGGCTGGAGCCTGTCCCAGCTATCACAGGATGAGAGGCACACCTGGACAGGTTACACAGACAGTCATTGTTGCCCCTGTCTGAACTTTATTGAAACATGTTGCTGGCATCAAATTCCACTATTTAGCACTTTCATTTCAGGACACTGAAGACAGAACAATAACAAAGCAGGCAAATGTTTCCACAAAGATATGGAAAATGACTGCAAGCAGCACCACTGCTGTTCTGCTCTGTAGAATGGCAGGCGTCCTTCAATGATTATATTTAATATTATACATGAGGCCCCCTGAGACCAATAACTTTGGACTAACTGAATGCAGGGCTTTACAGAGAGCCAATCGGACACTTTGCTCACTCTCGAGATGACTAAAGGTCACACTGAAAGTCCAACTGTGCTGAATGTTATTGCTTTTGGCATTTTTGGGGGCCTTTCTATGTTTCGGGTGGAGTTTATGTTTCAGAAAACACGATTCTCATGTGCAGTCATGTTGTGTTATGAAATAATGTAAAATGCTTGGCACAGAAAAACGTAATTAGGAGGAGGCGAGCTGTGCAAATGCAGCACGTTAAGTTGTCATAATACCGCCACAAACAGAAGGTCCGAGCGGTATCCATGCAGACCTCTCCTCGGCGAAATGCTGCACACGACTCATTTTATAACCCGATGTCCCGTCTCAGCTTCAGCTCAGCGGGGCAATCAGCGCCCGGGGCAGCCGGCCAAGCCCCGTTACACTTTATAAGCAATTAAAAAGCAATTTATCATCCTCTTCTCAAAGGTGCCTAACCACAGTCACACAGTCGCCTGGTCTGCGGTGGAGTTTCTAAATGTGCTCTGCAGAGTGGCCCAGTTTTTAATGAAGAGGAGAGGAGACTCAGCAGCGCTCTCAAACTGGGAGCTGACAGACAGAAACATCACCGCAAAACACTAATGCTGCTTAAACATGACCGTGTACTGAGCGCCTCAGTACACGGTCATGTCCAGACACGCACGTGAACATTAGGATGGAGTTATTACCGATGTTCACAGGAAAGCATTAACATGACAGAACGGTCCTGTTTCCAGGACCGGACTCTGGGCTTTCTGTACTCGACCCAGAACCTGCCTGTCGCGTCTCATGACTCGATTTGGGAATTATTAGTCTTGATAGAGATTTGTTCTCATTGGCTCAGGAATCACCCTGCAGTCATGTGCTCCTGGGATGTTGGATTTCCAGAGTTTGGAAGTCTTTGTTGTATAATTTACAGCCCCAGTGCTGAATACCCGAAGGTAAAAAAGTATCACACACAAAACTTCAGGAAGAAGTTGACAAATCTCAGTTTAACCATAATGACCATGTCAACAAGTGTGATCGCTACCGAACGTGACGCCTCAGTCAGAATTACTGTGTAATCGCTCTCATTATATCAAATAGATCTGTAAGACCTAACTAAGCCCATCGTAGATGGAAATCACAAAGCTCAAAGAGCAGTCAGTTCAGCAATGCTGAGTTTGAGTTTTGTGCACGTGCTACATTTTCAGCTCCAGATGTTCAACACTGGACCTTTGTGGGTTTGGATTAGCACCGGCAGCGCTGTCGCCTGGGCTCAGACCGGCCGGCCGGGCCTTTCTGCTCTGTGGGTACTCCAATATAACTATGACACATTACAGCCATTCTACCCTGGCTGTAGGTGTGACTGTGAACATGGATGCTTGTCTCTCTGTGTTAGCCCTGCGACAGAGGGGTGACCTGTCCAGGTGTACCTGCCTCTCGCCCTGTGACAGGAGGGATAGACTCCAGCCCTTCAACCACTCTGAGCTGGATTAGCAGAATAAAATGGACGGATGGAGAGTTTAGCACAGTGAAAGTGCACCTTCTTCAGAGACTGAACTAACTTACAGCCCTGTGTTGAGCCCTGATGTTGCGCTCACACCACCAGTAAATTTGGAACTATTAATTTTTTCTCCTAACAGCCAATGAGACGGCGGCTGGAATCAGGTTTGAGAAATTCACAATTTACAGTGAAGTCCTGTGATTTTGCTCAGTGCTCTCCCAGCCCTCTTTCTCCCTGTCTGTGAACCATGATCAGCTCCAGCTGCCTTCACACGCCGTCAGTAAGTTCCTCCGTTCCTGACTGTCAGAGCCATCAGGAGAGGATCCTGGGCGAGGGGTTTTCATGACACGGCGTTAATCAATTTTAAAAATATCTAAAGTCGTCTGAAAGCAGACTTGTCGGTTTGCCTCTTTGCATACAGTGTGTATGTAATCAGACTTTGCTGTGAGTTGCACCATCAGACCTTTCATATCTGTGTGTTTGCATTGTCCTGCCATCCTGAGTGAACCTGAATGCATCGTGTTGGATTTGCAGCCTGTGAATCTGGATGTTAGAATCACAGAAATGAAACGAGAGAAGACTTTTAACTACGATAACACGCCTACTAACTACCACATTATGACCGAGCCAGATACCATCCTCTGTGTTAATCTAGATGTTTCATACGGACTACACGAGGGATGCAGTGTAGGATGTGGGGCTTGGTGCTCAGATATAAATCAATAATAAGTCAGATTATGAAAACAATATGGCCGCTTCATAGAAAAATCTGTTGTACTTTATGGCTCAGACTGAATAAAGAACACTTTGCAGAATATAATGACTTCACCTGACCTTAAAGGACACATATCATGTAAAATCCACTTTGTTAGCCCTTAAACACATGTTGTTGTGTACTTCAGTGTGTAGCAGTGCAGCAAATTTAAATGCATTCTGTCCCGGTGCTGCGTAGATATCTTTATATTCTTTCTGGGTCATATTTTTCAGTCTGTTCAGTTTTCTCTGCTCCCTGTTACCTTTTCTTTCCTCTTACGTCACAGTATTTGCTGTGGAACTGCTAAACAAGGTCATGGACTTCCAGCTTACCGATTTCATGAATCCACCATTTTTTCTCGCAGTGATTTTGTAGTCCAAGCTCAGTTATGCCGAAGTTGCAAGTAGACAAGTCCAAATGTTCGTTTGTTGGGGCATTAACCCACACCATTCCTTACATCGCCCCCCCGGCATCAGAGCCCAGTTTCTTTCTCTGCTGGTAGCTAATCGTATCGCTGCTATCAAACTACAAAAATGTCCGAAAGGGCTGGAGTGGAACGCTCTGCGACCTGGAGGGGGACGGGGCGTGAAATATCTCATTCACATTTAAAGAGACCGCACCAAAACAAGCTGCTCTGAGACGCCTCAGATCAGGGGTAAACGAGGGGTCTGTGGAGCTGCAATAACGAGGAGCTCAGACCGAAGCGCTGCAGCTCTACTTTATACAGACCACAAGGGAATGATTTATATATGAAAAGGAAGGATTTAAGAGCATGATATGTGTCCTCTAACTTTTCTAGTTAATCTAGGTCACTCTACAACACGTACAGCTGGGGGCTCCAACCTAATGTCTGACATTAATCATTGATTTGTTAGGATTATCCTGATCATCTTCCATGTTTTTGGCTTTGACTGTAATTCCCTTCATGCCTTCTCTTCTGCTTGTCCAGAGTCTGGTTCCAACCTCCTGGTCAGATGCTGCACCACCTCAGCCGCCTCCTTTCGATGTGGAGAAGCTGCAGATCTTCTCTGAGCTCATCACCTTCCTCCCCATCCACTGTTACAGGGCACTGGGTTGTCATCAGTGCACTGCTCATATTGATATGAGCATTAAAATGATGTCTTTCAATAATCATTAAAAGGGTGTAACATTAAAGAGGAGCCTCGGTGTGAATTTAAGTGCATTTACAGTTATTAAAGTATGCACGAGGGATTCAGCTGCTCGATTTCTTCCCCGGCAGAAGTTTTATTGGTAGTTGGACAACCTGTCTGCACCATAATCAGAAATACTGCATGTCAAGTGTTGTTTTTAATCACATTTATGTGCTCTCATGTCGAGGGGACTCGTATTGGCAGGCTGAGCGTGAGTCATGTTGCTGTTGTGGTGTTGTGGTTACAGGCGCAGGGCGAAGCTGTCGCCTCCATGGGCGTGTTTGGTCGCTCTCAGGAAACCAGCCAGGCTCAGAGTCGTTTAAAGGAGTGTGTAAAACACTAAATGAGCTCTGGTTCAACAAACCGCTGCAAGCTGCTGATGGCTACTGGGAGGAAGAGGAGGAGGAAGGTGCTGAGCGCTCCTGAACCCACTCACCCTCTAATCACAGGTTAGTTACCAGTGTGAGACAGCCATCTGATCCAAACATCCCCAACACCTCCATGGCTGCGGTCCAGTTTTACCACGAACTGCAGACATAAATGCAATGGATACGGTGATGCCACGCCCCCACCCCCCGGGGGCCAGTCATGATGCTGCAACAAAAACAATCAACTAATGAGCAGAATATGGAAGCAAACCGGGTCCACTCAGAAGCGTGTTTATGAGGTGGCGCCATCCAGCTCCCATGCAGTGAAGATGAAGCGCTAATGTTCCCTCTAGCACTGCTAGCATCCAAATACCATTTAGTTAGCTGTCAGTCTGCTAACATTTAGCACTGTAGCCTGTTATGATGGTTTGGTGATGTTTTATCACTGTCTGGGTTCCTCCTTTGTGACTGCTTTCACCTGTGGTTGATTTTATCTAAATTAGCATGTCTGACTTCCTGTCCCTCATGTCCTCTGCATTCCTTTTTTTTGCTGAGCTTCCCTATCAGCGTTAATAAATCTCCCCTTTTGTTCGGGTCCTCCTGCTCTCTCAATCAGTGAGACCAGTTTTTAGCACTTCAACTTGAGGTCTCCCAAATCCCCCACATCGGGGTTGCTGGTTGCTAAAGGACCCCCTCAGCTGCCAGAGGTGCACTTGCCCCTTTGATGAGGGTTTGAAGGAAATAACCGGGCACTGAAACTGGTATCTGATGATTTGAAAGTTTACTGTAATTTCTTTCACACTGACACTTCCACCAGGCTGAATTCAAAATGTTCTCAAAGATCATCTTTAATGAGCTTAGTCCTAAAAATCCTAAAAAGGTTCCACACAAAAATCCCCCAAATCAAGTCATCCATATATATACATATATATTTAGAGAGAGTGAGCACAGGTGTCAGCATTTTGTGTTTTATTCTTGTAGGTTCTGGTATGTTCCTGTTTGTTTTGGGTTTCATTGTTCATCTCAGTTCCTGTCTTATTAGTTATTGCTGTGTTTTGATTGGTTTATTTGTCCCGGTCTGCCCTGCGTCTGTGTGTTTCCTGTTTTACTTTGATAGTCCATTGTTCCCTGTGCTTTGTGTTTAGTGTTACGTGCCCTGGTCTCGTTTGGTTAATTACGATCAGCTGTGCCCTCACCTGTTGCCCGTTCTCTGATGCCTTACCCGTGTGTTTAAGTCCTCAGTCTGTGTGTGTTCCTTGTTGTGTTGTCATCAGTGATTCCCTGCTGTGTGCCTTCTCGCCTGTTGGTTTTTGTGTTTCGTTCTGGCGCCGGTTCAGTCCAGTTCAGCACTGTTTGTTGGACCTTTTACAATAAACGACCTTTCAGTTAAGTTGGCCTGTGAGTCCTGCGTTTTGGGGTCCACCTTCTCCTGCCACACCGTGACAAAGGGCCTCAGGCTGGAGGCAAACAAATCCAACAAAAAATAATGCTCCGAAATATCGAGTAAATGTAAGAACCAAAACAATGATAAATGAGTATAAATGTTCCCTTAGCTTGTAATACCAGCATCCAGTAATGCTGTCCATCACACGCAGTAAAAGTACAGAGTACCCTTCTTTACTGTGATACTCCAGTAAACTTTAGACATGGCCGCCGTTCACATCACACGAGCCACAGCGAGGGTCTGTAATCCCGTCTGAACGGTGCAGCCAAAGTTAACAGTAGTTTTGGCGGGAGTCCAGGTTTGTTGGGACTCTTCGTTAGCCTGTCAGGTCTGATGACTGAGAGCGCCTTCACAGCCACCTGCCCGGGGGCGCAGAGCAACCCGGCGGCGGTCCGAGCCGAGAGACCCCCCAAACCGCAGCGGCTTCGCCCCCCCGGCCTCCTCTGACGGGAATCCACAGCACCTGCCACGCTCGAATAAATACAGAGCAGCACGCAGGCAAACAGGAGGGAGGCAGATATAACGCACACGTTAGTCTGACAGCAAAATAATCTGCAGCATGTTTGATACTGATGTGGTCGCTCCACATGAGATCAACCAAATCTGAACTATCAGGATCTACAGGAAGTTCAGGCTCTCTGATGAAGCTGTGCAGCATGCTTCAGTTACAGCCCTGCAGGTACACGGCGCTGGGTCCAGATTTGGTGCTTTTTCATTTCTTTCCCTGGGTTTTTGACATTCATTAATCCCAGAGGGATTTGAGCCCTCATCGCTCCATAAAAACAGCAGATATCCGCATGACATTTTCAGCGCTGAGGAGCACACACAGGCTGCCTGAGCTGCAGCAGAAACCTGCGTGTTTGATCTGTTTCTACTCATTCACTGCAGGAAACTTCACAAAGTGCATTCTGGGTAAACTCTGAAGGCTCACACACTTTTGGCCATAAGTAAAGAGTTCATGTGCCATTTAACATTAGTATAAGATGAGAAACTGACTCTTTGCATCCACTGAATAAAAATCATTAGAAGGTTGTTTCTGCAAAAACTTTTTATTTGCTATCCACAACTCAAAGTTTTGACTTATTTTCTCAAAATTTCAAGGTACCTTGAAATTTTGAGTGAAATTATGTATCTCAAATTTGTGCGTTTTAGCTCTGCGACTCATGAAGCTCAGTTCCTTGTTACCTGAAAGCAGAGGATGCAACAGTGAGCTAGCAGTGTGTAACTTGTTGTCAGGTTTTTGGCCTTTGACCTTCTAGCCAATAAGAGCTGCATAAAAGGAATCAATGTTTTTTCATGTTTTCCTATTGGACAGCTGATGCCTTCAGCCTCCTTCTTCCAGGTAACAAGGAACTGACATACCTTCACAGAGCTTCCTGATTGGCAGAGGGAATTATCAGCTTGAGTAAATGAGTCAAAATGTTGCAATACATAACTTGGAATTTCGTCTTATTTTCTCACAATGTTGATAAATAAATCGCTTTCCGCGTGGACGGGGTTTTGATGAGGAAGGTCGGTGCGGATAACCGCAAAATTTTAGTTTTAACTGCAAAAGTGGTGAAATTCTATCTTTAAAAATGTCTTGAATTCTGTATTCTTTATAAAAACTTCAGGAGGAACTGCAGAAATGTAAGAATGCTTCGGCCTTTTCTCAAATTTAAAATCTTCTGCGGCCGTCGTTCTCCACCTCTCCAGTTTTTGAATCACGTCTTTCGGCCGAGCTCTGAAACCGCACAATGAAACTGCAGCCATGTGCTCGTGATAAAATAACTATGATCAAACCACCAGACTTCAACCTTTTTCTTCTTAAACTGATCTGAAGAAGGAAAAGTTGGAAAATAAAGGCTCCCCTCTCAGTATTTTCCAGCTTCTCAAACCAGTTTGAGTGTCTCCTTCACGGCTGCTCAACAACAAATTAAAGTGTCATTATTGAGCTGCGCTGAGGCCAGAGAGGCACGCACTCAGAGGAATCTGATCTTATTAAAGAGTTTGTTTGGAGAACCGAGAGACTACCGGCTCATAATGACCCGTAATCCCCGGCGAGGCTGCCGGTGTGGACTTTCAGCCTTGAAGCTCAGAATGGGCGGATGGTTTGAAGGGTGGAGTCTGCTGCCCGCTGTGAACAGAGGAAATAGGTTAACAGGAGTCAGTCACACACTGCAGCCAATCCAAGTATGTAGTTAGCTGAAGCTCAGGTGCAGCGGGCGCAGCGGGCTGAGGGACAGAGACCCTGACCGACTCTGGATCAGCCGGGGAACACGTTCCTCCGGGTTTACCGGACGCCCTGCGCAGGTGGATGCTGCTCTGATCCGTGTGTCCTCTGCAGCTCTGTCATGTTATGATGGGCTATGAATGTGCGAGGCTGATGTGCTATTAACTCTACAGCTGTCACTGTGGACAGATTGTAGATTCATTCCCTACGTTTCTTTTGAATCACTAATCTGTGCTCTTGGTATCCTATCGTTCCCATAATTAATCTGTTCCCAGGGATTATTAACCTGTTCATCAGTTTAATAATTTCCTCCTGTATTTCTTCCTTCTCTCTGAACAGAGAGGGCGAAGATTTACATGAATTTACAGAAGTGTCTTTTTGCTGAAAGGTCGATGATTGTGTTATAAAATCTGTAAAAGTTACCTCAGAATAAGATTGAAGCTCCAGCCTGTCGACATTTGCGCTGCTTCTGCTGTAAAACTTGTAATCAGAGTTGACCCTCTCTGAAATGCTGCTACCGTGCAGAAATGTGCCGCAGGCGATAAGGACGAGTTGTTTTTGTTCGACTGTGTGCCTTTCGATAGAAGTCCGGCGCTGCCGCTGGAATGATTTGGTAAATCTTTATCTGAACCTCACAAAGGAGAAACGGAGAGTTTCTACATCCTGACAGGAAACCCGCAGCTTTATCTCCAAATGTTTCCCAATCTGTCGCAATCTGAGGAACTGAAACCGTGTCACTGCAAGATGGCTTACCCTATTAGTGCAGTGGGCAGGAGTGACTGTGACATCTGGGAAGGTCCCATTAAAGCTGAACCATCTCTGCAGGTTGAGGAGAAACATCTGCTGCCAGTGGGCCTCATTTACTAACCGCGCATATGCACAAATCTGTGTGTGAATCATACGTAAGAATATTTAGTTTGTGCTTTACAAACAAATAAGTCATGTGTGCGAACAAACAAGGCCGTCTCAGGAACTGTAAACACAAGCCTTTAAAATCATATTACTCCTTATTATATTATTATTATTATTATTATTATTATTATTATTATTATTATTATTATTATTATTATCTTTTGGTCAATACAGTTTTCCAAAATGCCATAAACCACGAAATATGCAGAATTACAACTGAATAAACAATAAACTGTATCCTAATCCTACAGGGAAAGGTGAAAGGTTGAACCATTTCATTTAAATACATTCCAGTATTCCTTAATTTCATCTTAAATAATCTTTAATCAAAATTATATATTATTTCGTATAGACTTTGACGTCCAAGCTTTTCTCCACGTGGCTTTTAACCATCGTCATTCCGGTGGAAACCGTTTGGAAAGATTTCCGTCTTTATTGGCTTCCTCTTTGGATGCAGTTGTTTCAGGTTCTTCTGCTGGACTTCCTCCTGCTTTCCTGTCCCAGAGCTTCGGACTTCTGTCCTGCAACATTTCCTCTGCTTCACCTGGATATAAACATGTTTCCTTGGGAATGAGGTCGTGTGCAGGCTGTGTGAGCCTGTGGCTTCAGTTTGATTCTGATTTACTAAGATACACATGGTGGTAAGAAGAAAATAGGCAGGCGTGCATGTTTCATAAATTCATAATGATCCATAGGCAGATGATAAATAATCCATCTGAGTGATGGCTGCTGGATCATTTTATTCTGATGGCCTGTTGTTCTACATTTGGGACTAGAAGCCTTTGTTCAGATGGAAGAACCTCACTACAGAAAGGCTGTGAGACGGTCTTGCTTGTTTCAGCAACATAATGCCAAAGCACACTCTGCTCTGCGAGAGGTGCCGAACTCGTCTTCCTGCAGTCCGGACCGCTCACACACTGAAAACATTTGGAGCATTAGGAAGCAAAAGTGAACTCCTGCATCCAGATGTAATTTCTGCTGCTTATTTCAGTGAAATGACGCCAAACCACACTTTGTTTTTCAGCAGCGTGTTTCTGTAGTGAACGGTTCCAGCTGCTAAACTGACCTACCTTTGAGCTTCAGCCCTAACGTGCAGAAAACTTTATGAAACCAGAAACACGACCAAGGAGACACCAAACTCCTGAGCAGGTGGAAATCTGCTGTCCAGGTGGAATGGGAAGCACTTGGCTTTAAAGCTACAGTGACTGGTCTCCTCAGAGCTCAACCACTTACAGTGCCTTACTAAATTAGTTTTAAAAATCCTTCTCCACAGAATCCCAGCTTTTGTGTCACAGGGCTGCAGATTCCTCTGTGTTTCTGTTTGAAACTCCGATGTAAAACCAGCTCACAAACTCTTTTGAGGGATTCGTTGAGGGCTGGAAGCAGAATAACACACTGTACAATGATGAATATAATAATAAAGACCTGCTCAGTGTTTGCTGAAACGTCTGCGAGCCGGACAGAAAGCAGGCCGACTGGCTGCACATCAACAGTAACATCATTCAGGGATGAAGTGAAGTGTTGAAAGCAGGAAAAGCTGCGGTTTGTGGCTCTCCTTTAAAGATAAGCAATTTAAACATTAGACAGAGTGGCTGCAGTGTGTGTTAGCCTCATTTTCAGGAATGTGTGCAGCGAAACAGCTGCCAGGACCGAGCGGCGGCCCGGAGACGCTTCCACGGCTCTGGAATGCATTATTGTGCAGTGAGAGATCAAGGCGCTTTTAATACACTGTGACGTCCTACCAAGTTGTTCGTTAACCAGAAGAATGAAAACGCTCTGAACAACAGCTTGTTAGGAGCAGAAATTTCGGACCGTTTCTGCTTTTTAATAACCCTTTAAAACCTGAATGTTTTTCATTAAACTGAATTAACTCTTGTAAAATATTCAGTGTTCAATATAAAGTATGAATAACAGCAAATAAAAGCAACTGTCTGTTACAGTAGCTTTGATTTTTCTGTGCTGTAAAGTGATGAAGAACAAAGTTGAGTCTCGTTATTCTGCAGGATCATCCTTTAAACTTATTTGTGCAAAAACGTTCTTACAACCACATCACAGAGGCTGTACATAACTGCAAAATGAGAGCGTGATATCACGTCCCATCGTTTCTTAAAGCAAATAAGACAGAAAATAACTTAAACATCTCCTCTGACTCAGACTCTGCAGGACATCGAACCCTTAAACTCCACATTTTGATGTGTCTGATACTTTGATTATCAAGCTGCATCCGTAGACTGTCTGGGAGCTTCATGCATCCTAAAATCCTCGACTCTCCCTCAGCAAACTGGAGCTCCGCCTTCTCAGACGGTTCATTAGTCCAGTGAAGCTCACAGCAGCCATATTATTGGTCAGATAATTACATTAAAAAGGCTCCAACAGCACCACATTAGGATTCCTGTTTCTTAGCTGAAGCTTTAGCTGCAGCAGCAAACATTAGCTAAAGGTAAATCTGGCTCCTGGATGGTTGGGAGCGTTTTGGCTCGACTCCCTGCAGATTACAGTAAAACTGCAACCTGCAAACAATTTTTTTTAAATATCAGTGCTCCCCCTACGGACTTCTGGGTTTCTTTTCTTCTTCTTCTTTTTTTTTTTTTGGACCCACACCCATCTGAAAGCACCGTCAAAGCCAAAGCTAACAGCTCTCCACTCAGCAGACGAGAGTTCAAATCAATCATGGTGAACTGTGCAGAGAGCAGAGACAAGAAGCTGTCAGATTTAACTGTTTGAACTGTGAGGGAATCTAACTGTCTGTTATTGGCGGGAGCTGGCACTGCTAACAGGGTGAAGCTGGATTTCCAAACTTAAAGGAACACACATGAGAAGGATGAGTTTTCAGTAGGCCGCAGACTCTTTGGGGTCTTTGGGATGGTTTCGGTCTTCGCTGAGATGATGAGTAGGGGTCCTTGATTAGTTTTAAGGGTTCACGAAGGTTTTGGGGGTTCTGACTGTTTACTCAACAAAGTAAAGAACCAGAGGTTGTGTATGCGTCCATGGTTTCCTTGGCCTGTCCTCATTATTGATATAATCCAAAATCAGGGAAAGCATTAGCTGCTGTCCACTACAGATACTACCATCAGTTGTACTGCTGAGGCCTAGACTCAGTCCAGATGTTCAGTGAGTATGAGTTCAGCTGGTACTGGACATCAGACTGAGTCCAGGGTTTGATGGAGGTAAAAAGGACTAAAGTTCAAGAGATGTTTGCAGTTTGAATCCACCTCGGCCCGGGCCTTTCTGTGTGGAGTTTGCATGTTCTCCCCTGTGTCCCACAGTTAGTGGGGTCAGGTTAATTGGTGATTCTTAATTGCCCACAGGTGTGAATGGGTATCTGTCTCTCTGTGTTGGCCCTGCAACAGGCTGGTGACCTGTACAGGTGTACCCTGCCTCTCGCCCTATGACAGCTGGGATAGACTCTAGCCCCACCCCACCCCACCCTGAACAGGACAAGCAGAAGAGAATGAATGGATAGTTTTCATTTACTTTAAACATTCGCAGTGTTCTCACTGATATCTGTCCATGCTGCACCATCCAGTCCATTTTATTGCTCTGTGCATTAATATTCGTGTATTGCTAATAATTTGGCCCTTAACTGTGAGAACATATAACTTTCTACTATTTTGGGTGGAGGGGGTGTTTCTGAACATTAAAGGAGATGTTGGTTTGGTGCTCCTGCAGGACTCAGCGAGAAGCCTTTCGATTTATCGGCAACAACCCAGTCTTCAATGAGATGCATCATGGAACCACCGTGTCAAACATAACGTCATCCCACTGAGGCGTCTCCAGGCGGGTGGAGACCCTCTGCTGTCTCCCCTTGCTGCCCCCCTTTTTACCATTTCTAAACCAGACCCCCTCCACCACCGTGACCATCACTGCATAACAAACCAGCAGCCAGGATCATCACCCAGAGTGACGGGGTGTCTGAAGGGCAGCTCTCATGTAAACAGTCACAAACACAACATGAAGACAGAATGAAGTCATTGCTGATACTGATCACACACTCCTCCCTGTGTTCAAAGCACACACACATGCAGAGGAGGAGGAGGTCTCTTCAAAACAGACAGCTGGGCTTCCTCCCAAATCTGACGACTACATTAAATTGTTTTCATGTCACAGAAATACATGAAGGGCGGATTTGCCATTTTTGTCCATGAGTTTTATAAATATATACTCACAATGGATTCAGGAAGACCTCTTCACTTTTTGCACATTTTCTTGAGTGGTAGATTTTCAGAAGTCCTTAAAAAGTGTATTTTCAGATCACAGTGAAGTTCCAGAGTCCATTTGGTCCTAATTATATATGCTGAAGTCTTTAAGGGGATATAAAGGGCTCAAATAAGCTGAAGATGTCTTTAGGCATCGGGTGGAGCTCTGTGGCGGTGCTGCTGGATTGGCAGACTGGGGTAGCGGTCCCTATCTTCAACCTTTTAACCCTGAATGCATTGTCCATGGCACAACGTACTTCAAAAGTGCCGCCGTTCACGGACTTCCAGCTGTACGCGGCTTGTAAGGGCAGGTAACCGGCGCTTTAGCGGCGATCGCCTGAAGTTAGAGGGTTAAGAAGAGAGGCCGGAGGGTGTGCTCCAACTATCAGGGGATCACATTCCTCAGCCTCCCCGGTAAGGTCTATGCCAGAGTGTTTGAAAGGTGGGTACGTCCGTTAGTCGAACCTCGAATTCAAGAGGAACAATGCGGTTTTCGTTCTGGTTGTGGAAAGCTGGACCAGCTCTTCATCCGCTCGAGGATACGCGAGTGTGCGTGGGAGTTTGCCCATACAGTCTACATGTGTTTTGTGGACTTGGAGAAGGCATTCGACCGCAGTATCTCGTGGGGCTTGCTGGAGGAGTATGGGGTGTCTGGCCCGTTGCTGCGGGCCATTCAGTCCCTGTACAACAGCAGTGAGAGCTTGGTCCATATTGCCACCAGTAGGTTGGACTTGTTTCCTGTAGTGTTCGATAGCTTAGGTGGCCTCAGAACCTCATCTCTACTGTTTGCGGATGATGCATCCCGTTATCTTCATCAGGTGGTGGCCTCCAGCTTGCAGTGGAACGTTTCGCAGCCGCGCGTGAAGTGGCTGGCATGAGAATCAGCACCTCTAAGTCTGAGGCCATGGTCCTCAGCTGGAAAAGGGTGGAGTGCCCACTCCGGCTCAGGGACGAGTTGTGCCCCAGGTGGAGGAGTTTAAGTATCTCGGGTCTTCTTCACGAGTGATGGCAGAAAGAAGGGGCTGTGTCTGCAGTGATGCACTTTTAGGTCCTTCATAGGTTTCCACATCTTAGTGATACTTTTACATAGATCTTAGAGGCCTTTTTTCAGTCTTTCCAAAAAGTCCTTGCAGTGGGCCACACAGCTCCATCCTGGGTCCTGCTCTGATCACTTTTATTATTAATGTGTTCCTGTTGACCTCAGCTTGCAGTCTTTTGGTGGCTGAACAATCGATGGAAAATTATAGTTGCAGTTTTACCAAATCAACACACAACTGTGTAACTGTGATATTTACTTTCTCCCACAGTGAGAACAGTAACAGTTCATTCACTGGGATTTTTCCATCTGTGTAAAGTTTATTTACTCCAAGGCTCAATTCTGGTTCCTCTTCTATTGTCTGTTCTGTTCCTCGTCTTCTATTTTTTGATATTTGATTCTTTTTAGGCTGCAGCGTGCGTGCTATGTGATTATCCAGCTAACACCCAGCTTTATGTCACATATTTAAGAGTATTTTTAATAGTTTGAAAAGGATGAACTGGTGTGATTTTGCGGAAAGCAGTTTGTTGTATGTCACCAAGCAGGTAACGGAGCTCATAGCTCGACTGAAGGGACCTTTCCATCCTCCACTTCCATTTTTCCCTTTGTTATTAAAGGCCCGAGTCTGTCCAGCCTGACTGGACACGAGCCGACACGAGGGCAGGGAGCACGGGATATGGCGAATGGCTACATTTATATAAAGAAGAAGTCACAATTAGTCAGACAGATCAGAACAGGACAGGAAACGAGTGAGTCAAACTGCACCAGGCCATAACAAATCAGGACACAAAAGGACAGAGGTCCCACAGGACGGGTCAGACCAGGACAGAGGTTTTTCCAGCCCGTCAGAGCCGCTCGCTGCCACCTCTGCTGTCGTTTTTCAGACCTCCTGAGAAGCTGCTGCTGCCTCCAGCTGGCAGATTTCCCAGCAGCCCCTCCTTCAGCTGACGTCTGGGGGGTCCAGATGCTGCTGAAAGGCTCGCAGGCAGCTCAACAAACTAATATGTGAGGAATTTAAACCGAGGCTTCATGTTAGAGCGCTGACTGCTAATTCATTGCGATAAACCTCACACTCAACTTTTAAAAGAGCATCAGGCACAATTTGTCTTTCACAGCTAACTCAACAACAAATGAACTTCATGTGTGACTCTGCCGCAGTCACATTTTATGAGATGTGTGGATGTGTATAGTATCTTCACTTTACTTTGACTTTATTCTTCACTAAAAGCAAACACGAGTTAAAATTCATCTACTTTTCTTCTATTGTCTACTTCTTTTATTTCCGGATAATTTGTTCCTATTATATATTCCCAAATTTAGTTCCTGAGGGTTTGTTGATATCGATATCACTTGTTACTGATTGATACGTGTGGTTCTGAGCAGCTGATTCTTTCAAATCCATGTGACCTGCCGGAGCGCCGGCGCTCCCGACTGCCAACTGCTTTTAGATGCCGGTAAAATCGAAACCATATTTGATAGAGCAACAAGTCTTTTTGCATCTAAAACCAGAGGATTTACTCTTACATATGATGCATTCAACGTGTCCCTGAGCGCTGTATCCTCCTCTAACGGGGTCGCAAAAATCTCATAGAAAGCGCTAACAACAACACGTGTGCATTAGCATGTACAGCTATGGCGTTTCTGCATGTAGCATAATATATAGATACAGAACATAGTTTTCAATTTCTCTGTGGGTTAGTGCACCCTTTAGCTACTTTAGTTGCTATGGATTACCGTCATACATATTATTATAATTAGGGTTCTGAAGGTTCTATTGATCTGTAGTGAGTTGTAATATTCCACACGATGGTACTACAGCACGTATAACTGTAACAATGAGGTCTGGCAGACTTGTTCTATCATAGGTCTCAGAGGGCTTCATGTGTTTGCTGCCTGCAGGGATGAACATGGGACCCCATTCCACAGGTTTGCAGCTGATACAGAAACTGCTCTGTTCTCTGTGGATAATTTCCCCTTCATAACAGCTGTACAAGGAGGATGCTTCTATAACTGACCTGTTTGCATGATTGGGGGCGTGGCCTCTTTGACTGACAGGTGCATGGTGACACAGGTGGCTGTAGCTGCTAGGCTTCACCTCAGCTAACTGGAATCCCTGACCTGGACCTCTGGACCGTGTTCGTGCTGTTGGGAGCCTTTTAATGTAATTATCTGACCAATCATATGGCTGCTGTGGCTTCATTGGACTAACAGACCGTCCAAGAAGGCGGAGCTCCAGTTTTATTGAGTGAAATTCTACAATTTTAGGATGTGTGATGTTCCCAGAGAGTCTATGGATGCAGCTTGATAACAAAGTATCAGAGGTGTCACATTGTGGAGTTTCAGGGTTCGATGTCCTGCAGAGTCTGATCCAGAGGAGACCTTTAAGTTGTTTTATTGGTTTGTTTGGGACATATCACGCTCTCCTTTTCCTGTTGGTCACGTATTTACAGCCACTGTGATGTGGTTGTAAGTCTGCTTTTGCATAAATAAAAGGATCGTGTGCTTTGAACATGCAGAGCTGCAGGTGGACGTGTCAGGTTAGGGTGGGCCGGGTTGGAGGGCTCGTTGCTGTTCATCCTCTTCTCAGATTCTGACAGTGTTTGCAGATGTTACAGCTGTTAGTGTTCAAAAACTGGACTCCCTCTCCCTCTTTTGGTTCATCCACATGTCAGCACCATTTTACGCTGTTAACCCGGAGCACCTTGGACTCAGAACAGATGCGCCCTGTTTTTGCTGACGTCTGCACTGAGAGGAAGCAGCTGATCGTGTTGGAGGCCTTCTGTGTTGGTTTTCTGTTATTGTGACGTCTGCTGCAGAAAGGTGCTGCTGACTGTCTGTGAGGCTGATGTGAAGTGTGTCTGAGCGAAGCTGCTGTTGGATCAGACCGAGCGTTTACAGTGAGACCACAGAGCCGAGCTGGCAGACGCTCAGGCAGGCTGGGTAAGCCCCGGCTCGCTCTGAGGCCGCTGACGTGAGCCAGAACTGTATTCCTTTCTACTTTGGTATCATAACAAGCGAAGCTCTCCGGGTTTAGAGCGACACCACAGACTTTATCCACAACACAACGCCCACTGCTGCTTTTAATAGCCCGTCGGTCGCATGTGGATGCTGCTGGAAGACAGGAGGCGTAAATGCCATCGAGCCAGGGAAAAATTCAGATGACTGAGAAACTTTAAGACAAGAAGCACAAAGCTGCAGAAGAAGGCGAAGAGATGGAGGCCTGCTGTGATGTAAGGACAGTCAGAGTCCCCATGTGAGGACACGGTGGTCTCCACCAGCCCTCCCACGCTGTGTGAGCAGCCAATGAGCCCACGGTGTGACACCGCGATGACATCACCGCTCCCTCACAAATAGAAAAGGCTGATTTACTTAGCGGCGTGTGGAATCCCGCCTCTGTCGCGTTACAGCCGGGCGTGTTTACAGCGAGCAGAGGCCAGACTCACAGCTCTGTGTGTGTTGGCAGCCGCCGCCGCCATTTGTGGCCGTGCCTGAGGTTTGGGGAGCAGAAACACTGAGAGTCTGGACTGTGTGGGCCTGCAGCCGGAGAGGACAGGGGGGGCCTCACTCAGGGGGCGGGGGGGGGGGCACACGCCGGCTACTGTGAAGAGGGTCGGGCAGAAACCATGTGACCACAGCTGGACTGAGACCAGCAGCTGTTTCAGGTCAAACAGCCTGAAGGGCCAGAAATGAAGCTCAGCAGAGACCTGAGAGCAGAAAACCTGAAGTAGCTTTAAATATTTATACTTCAATTAAGTACAATTATACGTCCACTTTCATCCCTCTCACTCTTTAACATTTGCATTTATTTTAGATTGAAACATATTCAGGTAAACATTAAATTTGACCTGTTTACTTCCAGCTGCATGTTGTAATGCTGCGACTCTACCACTTCAAAATAATCCTGCATGTATGACTTCGGGAGCAGCTCATCCTCCATCTGAAACAAGCTTTGGCTCCTCCCCAAACTCAGTTCTCTTCTGATTGGCTGCCCTTTGATTTAAACGGCAGGTGGGTGGGACTTCTCCTCCTGCAATCACCATACAAAGCATCCCCTCTCTGTGACATCACACACTTCTAAGTGTAGAAAAAAACTGCGAGTTTTCAGAGCGCTTTGCAGCCCGAGCTCATTGGGAACTTTGGTCATGTTTAATATGAACGTGCAGGACTGGAACAGGAGGTGGAACAGGATGGGGTTGGGGCTGAGGCTTCTGCGATAACTTCGATGGTGTAGAGAGGAGAGGACAAAGTTTGCAGAGGTCAAAACTGCAGTGACACTCGTTAATGTTTCAGATTATGGGTTCCATCAGGGCCAGGTGAATCACGTCCAACAGCAGGCTGAACTTCCTGACACTCTGTGAGCATCTTTGGCCGTGTTGGAGGATCATCTCCACTTCTTCTTCTTTTTTGCATCTGTACCATCAGGAAGCAGTATTAAGTGTTTGTCCCCACAATAATAACTTGGAAGAAGCAGAGGAATTATTTGAGAAAATCACCCTGAAATGATGCTGCATCTGACACAGGCGGCTCCTTTAACAGCAGGTCTTTTTGAATTATGTACTCATACAAAAACCTCATCTTCAGTGGGTAATGTAACTATCTGCTGTTACCTGCTGCCTGATCACTGCCCTGGAGGAGCCTCTCATCTTTTTTAGCTCTCAGTCCTCAGGAGCTCCTCGGTGGTCGTGTGCAGCATGTCTTCATGCTCAGTTTGTAAAAACTCTCACTGTACCTTCAGCTTCAGCTCACGGTGTCCTGACTGCCCACGTTCCTCGGGCCGCCTCAGATTTCAGTGTAGACATGAAGCTGAGGATCACGATCACGCTGAGGACGGATCATCTCGCACGTTCTCTTGGCTGCAGTTTGGTCGGTTTTGGTCGGTTCTCTGACCCTCCAAATATCGCTGGTCTTTAGTTCCAGCAAAGCCTTGTTTCAGTTAACTCAGCTGAACCTCGTGGATCCTCTTTTTCATGGGGCGGGGGTTCAGCGAACAGGAGAACAGCCACGCTGATCATTTTATCGGAGCCGGAAGGATCTGGATGGTTTTTAACTTTCAGTGTGAGGTCAATCAGAGGAGCTCTGATGAGTTTAGAAATATTTTTGCTGCTTTGCAAACTCAGCCCGACCTTCTTGCTCTCAGTCAGCCTCAGTCACACAGCAAAGGTGAACAAAGCCATGAGCACACCTTAGGTTTAACTAAGCCCAGTGGCAGGTTGCACACCGTGGACACGTCACTGTGGACACAGAGCAGGCTGAACTAAAGGACCCGCACTGGAAAAACGCTGCTGCTGAAAATAATCCAGCCAGCAATCATGTTTCCCTTAATTTGTGGTCCCAATTTTTCGGATGCGAGCGGGATTTCAGGGCCGCTGAGCGAGTTTAGCTGCTGTGTTTGTTCAGAGTTGATGTTCTGTAAAATGTTCAATTAAAAAAATCCAGCAGAAACACATTTGTAGGATTTATGAGCAGATTCTGACTCGGGGGCGGCTCGGTGGACTCCCAGATTACCGAGAAATGAAACACTCTCATGATCGTTTTACTGTCAGCAGAGAGGCGTTTATTATTTATTGACCGTTGGGTTTTTTATTTTCCGTTTCATTTTGGATCCTGCAGACTGAGCCAGTTTGAGGTTTCAGTTTTTTAATACAGAAATAATTAAAAACATTAAAAAAGAGCTTTTCTGGGCTGGACCGTTAATGAGCGTAAATCTGCCCGACGCCCTCCGGTCTGTTTGGCGTGACGGCGTGTGAACTGTAAAACAGGACAGTAAACATGTCACACTCACAGATCTGCATCCAGTCGGAACGAGAGGGAACAAAAATGGGAAAGTTATGAGAGGACGGCAGCCGGGAATAACCGGTCTGTGAATACGGACAGATTCTGAGCATCCATACAGAGAGCCGGGATTCTTTATGCTAACAAGGAGGACGCTGGGATACGGTGGGATGGAGGCAGCATCAAATTTTCATCAGAGTTCAAAAATGTCTACAATATTTTATTGTGAAATTAAAAATTAAAAAAATTCTGTTTAAACACTGTTGCTTCCTTCCATGCATTGTGCTCCAGTGACCCGCCGGTTCTGTATTTGAAGCCTTCCTGTCAAAGAGGCCACGCCCACCCAATACTGCAAACTTTAATCCAATGTAAACAGGTGAGCTATAGAAACCTTCCCCCTCAAGCTGTTATGCAAGAGAAGATTATCCACAGAGACCAAAGCAGTTTCAGTATCAGCTGTAAACGTGTTTATTTAACGTGGGAGTCTATGGGGACTGGCTCACTGTGGCGCCTCTGCTGGACATCAGGGGAACTGCAGGTTCATTTTCCAGCATGAGGTTGACTTATAACGGCGCTCTTTAACACAGAGGATAAATCATTCTCACTCAGTATCAGACTGACTGCAACCTTTTTGAATAATATAGCTTCTACAGCCTGGGAGCATAAACGTTTTGATTTTGCATATAAAACAATAAGATCTGTACTTGGTAGTCTGTTAGTCACATATTGATGATGCAGAGTGTAAACCTGCCATGTCAGTACATTATGATGAAGCCCACTTGGGCTGTAAAAAGCTCTCAGCGACAAGGCCGACATTGTGTGAATGAGCTCATGCTCGCTGGGCGCCCAGACAAACAGCCCCCTGCTACGACTCATTTACTCGAACACAAGCAGCTCCTCAGATGATTTTCTGGGTAATGATCGATGAAAGGTCAGTAATAGGCTGTGCGACGCCTGTTTCTGCAGCCCAGGTGAGCGCTGAGGTCTGTGATTGACTGTGGCAGCTGCAGACTGTCGTGCATTGTTGAACGCAGCTCAGCGTGCAGGTGTGTTGCATAATGACCGACGGTCTCTGGAGACGGATGCAAACGAGTTTGTGTGCGTTAAACTCTGCTACGTGTCCTGCGTGTGCTTTTCTGCCCTAGTTTGAAGCACCGACTAAGTTTTTCTTAATGTCAGTCACATCCCGGCTGCGCCGGCCGGGACACACTCACAGAACCCGGGGCCAGAACCCTCTACGGACTCAACTAATCAACGCTGCACTGCTCTTCACACGAAAATAGGTAATAGTTTACAGCTCGATATTTCATCAGTATGACACACTTTCATAACCACGCAACACGGTTTCACAACAACATGTGAAGAAGCCACAAAAAGCCATGTTTTCATATCTGTGTGTTTCGTGCTCAAATGTCACGTTTTTTAATTTGCAAATTGTTAGCTCCATATCTTAACACAAAATATTGTGTGTCTTTGCAGCCGTAACAACTTATAAAATCATCATTTCACAACAACATCTTGTTTCTTTCCACAAAAGCTGAATTTTACATCATACATTATATAACTCATCATGTTGCCTAGAAACTGAAATGACCCCATTTTTTACCTGTATTCACCTGCAACAAGGGCAGCATGGTGGCACGATGGTTAGCACAGAGGTCCTGGATTCAGATCCACCTTGGCCCAGTGGGGCCTCTGTTGCTATTTTTCCACCGCCGAGGTGCCGGTGCTCGTGCCAGTGCTGGTGCTGGTTCCAATGAACCGGCGAAACGCTTAAGAACAGGCCTGCGTTTGCGCTTTGTGAACTGCTCCTTTACGTATGAGTGTGGGCGGGTCCTCGCCTGGACACGGAAGCCGAAGGTCACAAACATGGGAGACCAGGCCCCCCTTTCTGGTGCTGTGAACACATTTTAGGGTCCAAACAAACTACTGCAGCATCTGTGCAGCACAGAGGGAAACACACACAGAGATCAGAGCAAGACCACAAGTACGCACTTTGTGTCCTTTTATCTGTGATATGAACTAATACAAAGCAGCAAGTTCAGCCTCAGAGCCCAACCTGATTCACAGCTGAGAAACTGCTTATCTTAT
The DNA here is from genome assembly GCA_024447675.2 of Pterophyllum scalare. NCBI lineage: Eukaryota > Metazoa > Chordata > Actinopteri > Cichliformes > Cichlidae > Pterophyllum > Pterophyllum scalare. Next base: position 129,374 of record JAMQGT020003825.1, read on the forward strand.
CTCCTGTAATACACACCATGCAGTGAAACAGCGGCAGGAAACTTTACGCTGAGACGGCAGAGCCACGCCCCTCTGCCGCTTTCATCACGCATTCTTGGTTCGAGCACCGAGTGCGATCGCGGTGGAAAAACCGCTGAACGGTTCTAATACTGGCACCGGCACCCTGTTGGTGGAAAAGAGGCATGTGTAGAGTTTGCATGTTCTCCCCATGTCTGCGATACTCCAGTTTCCTCCCACTGTCCAGTTAGTGGGGTTAGGTTATGCAGTTAGTGGGGTTAGATTATGCAGTTAGTGGGGTTAGATTATGCAGTTAGTGGGGTTAGATTATGCAGTTAGTGGGGTTAGATTATGCAGTTAGTGGGGTTAGGTTATGCAGTTAGTGGGGTTAGGTTAATCTAAATTGCACATAGGTGTGAATGTGAGTGTGGATGGTTGTGTGTCTCTCTGTGTTGGCCCTCCAACAGGCTGGCGACCTGTAAAGATGTACCCTGCCTCTCGCCCTCTATGTAACCTCGGATAGGCTCCAACATCCCCCCCCCGTGACCCTGAACAGGATAAGTGGAAGAAAATGGATGGGTGGGTGGGTGGATTGAAATAACTTCATTAATGAAAACATGCACATGAATATGTGAAGAAGTAGATTTGGGCAGCATTTTTCATTTATTGGCTCAGGGCAGAAATATACTGAAACAGATACTCACAAATCAAAAAGAACCGAAAACGTGGAGTCAGCATATTTTTGGTGATGATTTCACCTTTGGGGAGGATGGGCTCCTACAGCTAACCAAGAAATCCATTTTTAGATTAATATCACATTAAAAATAAAGAGTGTAAAAACGTTTGAAGTGTGCTGTTTGGTGTGAACCCTCCAGCCTCCACAGGTGAAAATATTAATTTCATCATTTTCAGAAACACAAATCAACACATCGTGACTGTTTCACAATCTGAGACTGCCGAAGGCTTTCTGGGGGAGGGGGGAGGTTTAATGTCTAATTCTTGTTGTGTAATGAGGAACACATGTCAGAGATTGTGTATTTGAGACTTGTGTGTCCACCGCTGCCCACGGCAGAGTAAAAGCAGCGCAGAAATGGAAAGGCTAAAGAAAAAGAGGTGAAATGACACAGAGGGCAGCTCCCAGAATAGAAAGCTCTTCCTAACTTTGGACGCCTTTGACGTTTGATGGAGTGGAGGAGCTCCGCAGAGCCGGAGGAGGGAGACCCCTGCGTCACAGCGCTGCTCCTATGGCGGGAGAAGCCCAAACAAAGAGCCCGGCAAGTGTCGGAGCTGTGAAGAAACCAAACCACGGCGGTGGCTGGGCTCAGATCGGTCCGCCTGCGGTGCTCCTCCACAATGACTCTCAGCCTGCTGTGTTATTACAGCATTATCCAATCAGCCCCGCGGCCCCGGAGGATTTGCCCCTGTTTTTTACCCAGAGTCCAGATCCCTCCACATCACAGGAGGTCAGCCTGTGAGAAGAGCTAACGGGCTATAATGTGCACATCCAGAGTTTTTATGAGGCAGCCCAACATGAATTTCCACTCACTAATGACAAGTTAGAAAAGTCAGTTTCACCACTTTATGGAGCCCATTTGTCAAAGCTGAGAGAAAACAACTCTCTACAAATTGGTAGAAGAAAAAAAAACTCAGACCAGGCAGAAAAAGAAAAAAAAGACATCGTCCAAACCTGGTGAGAAGTTAAAAAATTAAAAATCAATAATAGAAAACAAAAACACCTAAAATGTCAGTCTGAGTATTGGTGGAATAAGAAACAGTTTAGCGCAGTCTGGACTTCATCTGAACTGACGAGCTTGTGCCAGGGCGAAGTGTCACAGGTCACAGAAATCACTCCTCCGCCTTCGAGAGCGACGATCAAGATTTAATCCGACTGTGTCGGCGTCCACGTGTTCACGAGGATTTCGGTAGGAGTAGCCTTTTCTCTGCGTTTCCTGTCCACATGCAGACGCCATTTGGGATCGGTGAAAACGGAGCTCTGGAAAAACTCGTGTTAGACTGAAAGTTTTCAAACACTCGATTTCTGCGTTCACATCGAGCAGCATCAGCGCCGCGCACCTTTATCTCCGCCTTTGACGTCAGACTGTCTCGCTGCTTGTTTTTGATTGGCCAGCATTTCTTCATGGTTCAGGTTAGATCGCCCCCTGTTGCTTTGGAAGGCCTGAGATCATGGCTGGAGATAAACTAATACACGCGTTACAGGTCACATGGTTTTACGGGCATTAACCTGTGAACTACTACATCACTGACATTCTGGTTTGTCTAATTCATATCGCGTCATGCAGCTTGAACATCTTCCTCCTGATGGGTTCAGTCCATATTTTCCATCGTTTCCTGTTTTCATGAATATGCCCGACTCTGCCGTTTCTTCTGTCATTCAGGCACTTGAAGCCTGAACAGAAGTGAAATAAACATCAGCTTTTTATTCCTGCCGTTCCACAAATGAAGCTTTCAGCTCCTTTAGTAATGATGCTGCGTTCAAATCACAACAAATGGAAACTCACATGTCTGCCGCACTCTGTTATTAGCAGCAGTATTTTATAGAGCTATTTATAGCACACTGAGCTTGTCTGATTTGCTTGGTGTGGCGGAAAGTCAACTTGGAAATTGAAGTCAAGTGAAGCCAGGCAGACGGCTCCACTGCAGCGGAGTTATACATTTTACTGGCTGCCCAGCAGCTCGGTGCTGCCACGCTCTGCCGTCCTCGGTCTCCTCCAACAACACATCCATCTCCTCATGGCCTGGCTCTGACGCAGCTTCCGTCAGCTCCGTGAACATATATCTGTGTTCTGGCCTTGACAATCACCCACTCCTAACTGGAAAAATAGGATTGTGCTGGCGCCATCCTCTGCAGCAGCTCGCCTGCCGTGTGCCCGTGTTGCAGTGGAAGAAATGCGGCTGGAATTACCGATCCGTGGGCTTCAAGTTTAATCTCCGAGGACACCTTTGCACATGGAAACAACTGCAAAGCGACCACAAGAAAAACAGCTCATCACACAGTAAACACTGCAGAGAGGAGAATGTGCAGAGGAGCTGAGTTGACAAAGAGCAAGAGTCTCTGAGGGCATTTTTTTTTCTGGCCACAAATATGCAAATCTGCCAACAGCAGGGCCGAAGTCATGCTCTTAGACTGTGATTACAGCCTGGGGCAAGGCTGAGAGAAACATACAAGATCACTGGGGTCATGTGAAAACTTTAAATCAAACCTAAATTATGATGTTAGTAAAAGTTAATGTGAGAGCTACATGTTTAGATACCTAGTGTCACATGAGTAAATACAAAGCAACTGAAAGTATATGCTGCTGAAGTGGACTCATTGTGCTTTTCCATATTTTCAGGCACTACCTTGTTGCATACTCTTGAATAATTTGACTGTAAACAAGAAATAAAAAACAAAACTTAAACTAGTTAATTTCTCTGAGTTTTTTTTTTTTACCAATGTTTGGCTTTTATGAACCTGAGAAATGTAGGTTTCTGAATCCTTAACATACAATAACACATCGTCAGCGTACAGTGATATGCTGTATTTCCTGTCATACAGACTGCCACAGTTTAAAAGAGTGATATCAGTGTATGCAGTAGTAAGCTGTGAGCTGAAAGCTCAGGCCTCAGACTGCTCCAAACACCTTAGTGCATCACTGTTTTTTCTACTCTTGGATCTCTATCAAGTCACAAAAAGTGGATATCCTTATTTCGCCATCTGATGCCCTACCTACAGAACCTTGAAATATTTTTCCCCCTCTATAGATCAGCTCATTTCTGTCGATTGGTAGTGTTTGGCCCACTGGCATGGCGTATTTATACACAAGGTGTCCTTTGGTGTCTGTGAAAGTAAAAAGCAAGTTTAACTCTTTTTGTACCATTTGTCTCCTGTGGTTCAGGTCAACTCCAACCTGCACTCCTTATAGCCTACAGTAATAAGCAACTACTGAATATTCTCTGTTTATAATAAATAGAATTTAAAATTATGACTGTTAGGTTCAGATTTGACTTTCCTAACAAGCCAAAAAGAAAAACATACAGACGCTTTGGTTGTTGTAGGCATCGCAGATCTGAATTAAGGATCTTGATATCAAGATATCTGCTATCTGAACTAATCACTAGAATATACATACATCCACATAAATGCTGTAAAAACTCTGAGATGACTGAACATCAGAGTCTTTACGTACCAGCAGACTCGATGTTACAGCCTTTAATCCTTGGAGATATTTGTTTTCAGGGGACAATTGTTTTTATATTTACCACGCATAGATGCCTCTCAGCCTGTTATCTTTTTATATAAAGAAACCAGCCTGGAAGCATTTGTGGGTTTTTTGTTCTGTGTTGTAATCCCGTCTCTGATTTGCATGTTCAGAGCAGCATAAAGACCCCACACGCTGCAGCCAGCCGGCAGCTTCAGGCCTGTAAGTTTGCCATGAAAGAGGTTTCCTGTCATGTAAATGTTGGTGGAGCTGGAGGGACGTCGTGTCATCGGATCCGGCCTGTAACTCTGTTGTGATTGTGCAGGATGAAGGTGGTTTCTTGTCTTCTTCATTGTGTTTTGATTTTAAAAACTGCCTGCCTTTATGCTGCACGGAGAGGAGCTGAATCACATTACGCTTTCAAAGTGAAACCATACTGGGGAACATATGAGAGCTGACAGAGGGGATCAGGACGGTAATATATACCCACTGACTCAGGGGGGAAAGGATTCTGGGAAGAGAAAGAAGAACCTTAATGCCACACGCTCACTCATAACCACTTCTGTGGATAAACATGTTTTTATTGTCAAGGAGATGAAAATGACAGATTGTGTAAAATTCTTGGCATGTTAACAACACTGTTTAATGAAAAGAAGAAATGGCATATGTCTGCACAAAGCTGCACTGCAGCCTGCACAAAATGAAGCGCCAACAGGGCCACACTCACAGCTATGTATCCCCCCATAAAGAGTGCTAATATTAACACTCATAGGCATCACTAGATCACTTGTTGAGGGAAACTTTAAGTCTCCAAGCATCAAGCGAGGGATGAGGCTCTCATCTTCACACTGTGATGCAGTTCGTTGTCTCTCTGCTGTTGCTGTAACTACAGCCTAAAGGAATCACGCTCAGGCTGACTCAGGTTTCAGTGTGGATGTTAAGCTCAGGATCGGGACTTTTTCACAGCGAGTAATCCAAACCACACAGCAGCACATTAATGACTAACCTCGTGCTGTGGATGGATCATCTCAGACGTTCTCTTGGCTGAAGTTGGGTCCATTTTTGGCACCTTCTTCCTGCCATGTAATGGTATTTTCATAATGCAATACAAGAATTCAATAATACTGTTATACAGGTGGGTTTAGTTCAGGTGATCGTGGAGGCCAGGTCATCTGACGCAGCACTCCATCACAATCTTTCCTGGTCAAATAGTCCTCACAGAGCCTGGAGGAGTGTTTGGGGTCGTTTCCCTGTTGAAAAACCAATGATGGTCCCAGTAAGCTCCAACCAGATGGGATGGCATGTTGCTGCAGAACGCTGTGGTGGCCATGCTGGTTACCAACATTGTTACCAGCAAAGCACCTCCATAGCAGTTGCAGTTGCAGTTTGTGCTATATAAGCAAGTTTATATATATATATATATATATATATATATATATATATATATATATATATATATATATATATATATACACATATACACATATATATATATATATATATATATATATATATATATATATATATATAAATCTTTTAGCAGCAAGGCAACTCATCAAGCAGTACATTAAGCTGCAGAACCTGGTAGACTACAGAATAGCTGCTGTTGACCTGCATCAGGAACTTAAAGCAGCTGAACATGAATTAGATGTGAATTTATTGAATTTGATGGCAGACGGAGATATCGCCTTTGATTTCTATCACACATACAGCACTGCTATAACTGTGGATGTAAAACAGCAGGAGGGTGAGTGACGGCGGTCCATGTGAGGCTGAGAGAAACCCGTCAGCACAGAGAAGAGTTTCTACCACTCTTTAAACACCATCTAAATATGGAATACCTACGGGAAAAATTATGAGAGCTGTGAAACATTTTCACAATTTGTCTTCCTCGATGTGGGCAAATGTGAAACATTCACTTCATTTTTAGGAAAATGTTTTTTAACCCCCGTTTAGACCTTTTAATGTTCAAGTCTGTTCCTGCTTTAACTCAAAGACACGAGTTAATCCAAAGTGTCTGGAAGTGAATTTATCCTGAGGCCTCAAAGAGAGCTTCCTTAGAGGGAGACAGTCGTATCTGCGCTAATATTCGGCGTCATGTGTGACGCTCAGCTTTACAATCAATAAACAGGACTGTGTGCATGTGGAGAGGTTTTACGGCTCTGTTTTCAGAACCTGCGTCTATCATGTTATCCTGTTACTCCTCAGCTCCTGTCTGTAGTCTTTCTTTGATATGAACAGCTTCAGACAACATGTGGACGTCTAATTAGCAGCAATCAGTCTATTGGGTTTCATTGTCATAATGAGACATCTTTCTGAATGTAGTTTTCTTTTCTTTATAACTTTGTTTCTTTTTCCCCAAACACGTCAAGCTTTTCTTTCTACTGGATCATTATTCCTTGTTGGGAAGAAACATCATTTCTTCCACAGCCTCTTATGTCGAGTCTTGCCATGCTGCGTGCTGGTGTGGAAGGGCTCATGGATAAACGCAGGGAAGGAAAGCTGATTGGTGACTCGGTGAGCCGGAGTCGCTTCTTTTCCACGGCTGAAGGCCACGAGGAGGAAGATGAATGGGGAAGATGAGCAGTGCCTTTGACATTTGTTAGGTTCAGTGTTTGTCAATGAAAGGTTGGCGGCATCATTCCTTGGGTCAGCTGGAAAAATGGGAATTTACTCCCTTAAGTTGTTCCGCTCGTGCGGTCAACTTACTGCGCCAATTTCCTCAATTTAGCACATTCGTTTAACGCGTTAGTTACACTGAATTAACCATTTGTTCACTCAAATTATTGGGCAGTATTTTTATCACCACTTTCTAGCAATGTGTATGTGAGAGTTTAGAGAGGGTTACTTTCCTTTCAAATAATATAAATACAACACACGAGTACAAGCGTCCAACCCACCTCCAAAACAGTTACAGCGCTGTGTAACTCGTTACTCTTTAGAACAGTTTTACATGGTTTCATGTAAAGAACAAACAAACAAAAAACAAAAACTGTACTTTGCTAAATTGATTCAGGACCTCCCAGAAATGAGAGTTACGTTACAAGTTACGTTGGTAATCGACGCTGAGTTTTAACGAAGCATCAGCGCCGGTGCTAACGGGGAGCTTTAGCCTCATGTGGTTTCAAACTTTCTCTGGTGAATGTAGACAAGTTCACAGAATCTTCCAGACTTTTACTAATGTGAGAGCTTGATGACATTAATTTGTAAAGTTTTAGCAGTAAAGTGGGTTCGAAAATGAAATAAATCATAGGTGCTCCTTTGCCCACCCTCCAGGACTTATACACAACAAGGAAAATGATCCCAGACTCCTCACACCCCGGACACGAGCTCTTTAACCTCCTACCCTCTCAGAGCCCTGAACACAAAATCAGACACTGTAAAAGCTTCTTTCCAAATGCCATCAAACTTATTAATAACCAAAACTGAGCTGCTGTTTACTGTTGTTCACATGCCACACTGCACTTATACAGGCTGTATAATACTGCAACTGCACCTTACCTTATTCAGCTATTTATGTTGCACTATAGTTATATTTTTGTACACATGCAAATTCTGCTGAGCATGCGAATGTGTACATTGTCTACATAGTCTTGTCTGTATATTGTAGAGAGCTGACAACATCCGGAAACAAATTCCTTGTGTGTGAGAACATACTTGGCGAATAAAGCTGATTCTGATTCTGCTGCTGTGAATTATTCACAGTGGGAGGCGTTTGTGTCACAATTTCATGTGTGCAAAACCAAGAAAATATATAAATGAGGAGGCTGCTGTGCGTCCAGAGCTGTGACCAGCTGCAGCTCCTTGGATATTTTATAACGACTAAGACGTGAAAAGTGGTTGCAGCACTGTCTGACAGCAGTTGTGAAGTTGATGTGTGTTCATAGATGCAGACCGTACCTACACAGGTGCTGCTTTTTGTTCAAATGTTCACCACAAGTCTGAAAACTCCCTTTCTCAGGTTATATGGGTGATTAGTATTTGATACAGGCATAAATGTGCTTTAAACTAAACTACATAAACGTATTTGCATAGAATCTGTATTACTGAGGTACTTGGTGTGCATTAGAAATGAACCACCTTCATCTCTTTGGTGCTGTGCATTCAAACAGGGAAGTTTTAGCAAACTTTAAAGACATCTTTGGTCCTTTGGTACCAACTTCATGTTAACAGGCAGCCCCATAAAACAGCCTGTTGGAAAAACAGCAGAATATTTCTCACCAAATGCTGTCATGCTTGTAATCCATCTCATTATCCTTAGAGAGTTAGACAGTCACCTTGCTGGGAGTGGCGCAACCTCTCCTAAATTTGCACTCAAAGCGTAGCCGAAGCTGTAAATGTCAACACAGCTTCTATTGTTCCCGTGCAGGAACGAGGCAGAAGAAAGGACCTCTGTGTTTGGTGAAATATGGCAGGCAATTTGCAGTGGAATTTTGACTTCACAAATTATAGACATGGCAGGTTTGCACAAGATCAAGATCACGGATGACATGCACAATTATTACAAATTACTCAAGGTCACCAGGTAATACTACTCCCATGCGAATAGGTCTATAGTTTATTTTTAAGAAGTGTGCATGTACTCAAACCAGACCAGAGCAGTTCTCATTCTTTCAAATATGAGAGAAAATAGTTCCTCATTATTTCTCTGCTGTTTCAGTAACTGATTAATCATCTAAAGGTTTCAGCCTGAAACCATCCACAGGTCTCCCAGCACCATCTGCTCGCTGCCTTATTTGTTGACCCTTTAGGGGTCCATCAGCTTATTAATGGAGCAGTGCCCTCAAAGGTACTAGCAGTACACTGATACAACTTTTACCATGTTAAGTACAGTATTGATGCCTTGACTTCAGGTAACTGAATATACCAGGTATGGATTCAATTCAGTTCAATTTTATTTATATATCACCAAATCACAGCACACAGTCACCTCAAGGTGCTTTGTATTGTGAGATAAAGACCCTACAATAACACAGAGAAAACCCAACAGTCAAAACGACCCCCTATGAGCAAGCATTTGGCAACAGTGGGAAGGAAAAACTCCCTTTTAACAGGAAGAAACCTCCAGCGGAGCCAGGCTAATGGGAGGGGCAGTCATCTGCTGTGACCGGTTGGGGCTGAGTGGGGAGAGACAGGACAAAAGACAAGCTGTGGAAGAGAGCCAGAGATTAATAATAATGATTAAATACAGAGTGAAGTATAAACAAGTAAATAAAGGTGAATGAGAAGAAACAGTGCATTATGGGACCCCCTCAGCAGCCTAGGCCTATAGCAGCATAACTAAGGGGAGGGTTCAGGGTCACCTGATCCAGCCCTAACTATAAGCTTGATCATAAAGGAAAGTTTTAAGCCTAGTCTTGAAAATAGAGAGGGTAGATTCCAAATCCATCCAGTTTTGTCACAAAGCAGTCTTTGTGTGAGGCTCAACTCAAACATTACTAACTGTGTAAAACAAAATATGATCCAATAAATACATCAAAGAATATAAATGTTCTAAATTATTTAATAGTAAAATAATAAATGGCAAAAGATCTGAGAAAAATGAAATAAATCTAGAAGTATGACAGTGTATTTGCAGTGAAATCTACTTTCTCCTTTCTGTGTCATATGAGTGCACCTCCTCACACACAGTGGAGCAGACAGAGGCACGCGAAGAGAAATAATATTAATCGAGTTAACGATGGCATGTTACGGTATCATAACAATGTAAGAAAAGCTTCCCAACGGCCTTTAAACTGAACATAACGAGAGAAAGGTTCACAGAGAAAGTGGTCACTGACTTTGGCTGCAGTGTTCAGGTATAAACCTTTGCAAATGTACACAGAAAATCTGTTGGTGGAGAGTCTGTGATATTCATTCCAGCTTTGTAGGTCAGAATTGGACTTTTGTCTGTTTCAGCTGTTCCTTAGTCACAACTGGTCACAACAGCAGGTAGCTCTGCATGTTTGAGTTGGTAGATTTGTTACACCAGATGCCCTTCCTGATGCAACCTCGAAGGGGTTTGTTTCTTGTTAGGTGAATGTGTAAACTACTGCACTGTTTTATTTATTCATACCCCTGGAAATTGCAGGTTTCTTTCCTGTACATTTTTAGCCTACTAGTCAGAGTGTTTAAGTTTTAACTGTGACCTCTTGTTAAAAGGTGGTGGCTTGCTATTGGATCACTGTGGTATTATATCACTTCCTGTTCCTTCAGACAGAAACTCTGAGAAACAGTAAATCTGATTTAGTGCTCAGCTATGATAAAATAATTAAAGTGGGTGATTTTAACATATCATGGCCTCTGACAGTGGACTCATCTCTGTGCTTGTCCTGTTGGACCTCAGTGCAGCTTTGATACTGTTGATCACAACATTTTATTACAGAGATTAGAGCATGCCATAGGTATTAAAGGTACTGCACTGCAGTGGTTTGAATCATATTTCTCTAATAGACTCCAATTTGTTCATGTAAATGGGGAGTCGTCTTCACACACTAAGGTTAATTATGGAGTCCCACAGGGTTCTGTGCTAGGTCCAATTTTATTTACATTGTACATGCTTCCCTTAGGCAGTATTATTAGAAAGCATTACATCAATTTTCATTGTTATGCAGATGATACTCAGCTTTATCTATCCATGAATCCAGATGACACACATCAATTAGTTAAACTGCAGAAATGTCTTAAAGACATAAAGGCCTGGATGACCTCTAATTTCCTGCTACTAAATTCAGATAAAACTGAAGTTCTTGTACTCGGCCCCACAAATCTTAGAAACATGGTGTCAAACCAGATACTTACTCTGGATGGCATTACTTTGGCCTCCAGTAACACTGTGAGACATCTTGGAGTCATTTTTGACCAGGATATGTCCTTCAATGCACATATCAAACATGGCTTCACTCACCTCTCTTAACTCCATTTATACCCCACTCTGGATTTGGTTATTATTAATCTCTGTCTCTCGTCCACAGCATGTCTTTCGTCCTGTCTCTCTCCACTCAGCCCCAGCGGGTCGCAGCAGATGACTGCCCCTCCCTGAGCCTGGTTCTGCTGGAGGTTTCTTCCTGTTAAAAGGGAGTTTTTCTTTCTCACTGTCTCCAAATGCTTGCTCATAGGGGGTCATTTTGATTATTGGGTTTTCTCTCTATTATTGTAGGGTCTTTACCTACAATATAAAGTGTATTGAGGTGACTGTGATTTGGCATTATATAAATAAAACTGAATTGAATTCAGTTTTAAGTTTTAAACCACTATATTAAACAAATGTCCCAACTTTGGGGAAAAGTAACGTATATCATATGTAAAATCTGTAATAAAGGGTTCAAATATTTACTACTTGGGAACATTTATGTGCCCTTTTAACCCTTGCAAAGGTTTACATGGTTATGTTAAGGTCCGGTATCTAGTGCAATGAGGAAAATTCATGTTGAGACTTTAACTGTACCTCTTTCTGTGGGGAACATAAGGTGACCGTGTACAGTGAATACTGCTTAGCTTCACAGGCACCCAGCCCTGCTACACTGGAAATGGCAGTCAGGCAGCGTCTGGCTTTGACTTGCGATTGAGTGTTTGACCCAGTGTTCACAACCTCAAACCACGACGCTCTGCTAAACATAGAGAACCTCAGACCAAATGGCATGGCTGGAAACCCGAGTGCTTTGCTTTCGTGTTGGAGATTAGGGGGGATGCTACGCAAGCAGTGGAAGGCGTGACGAACACAACCACTACTACCATGTTTTGGAGCGCTTTCTCTTTTCTCTTTTTTCCCTCCCGCCTCTGGACAGGCAAACAAAAGTCTGCAGCAGGGGGTCATTATTTAATAGAGTAGAATTAAACCGAGACAAAAACAGAAACAACACCCACCTCGACTGGTCTGTCTCAACCCTGTTTTCATAATTGGCTTTTAAATTATCACATTAATCTGCCTAAATAAAGGTTAGGAAGGTGAAAGAATAATATTTTTAAGGCTGTAGGTTTTATTGGCATACCTCAGTGACGTGCAGAGGAGTGAAAAACACTCAAATCCCTAACAAAGCGAGAGTAAAACAACCACAACTGGTTGAAGACACCAAACGCAACAAGGAGAGCTCACATGTGTCATTAGTTGTGACTCTGAATTATGAAGTGAAGTTGCGGTGTCTTTGCGCTTCCTCTGTTAAACTGAGGGGATGTGGGAGGGAGTGCAGAGCAGATAGAGTGAGTAAGTTCATCCATCTAATTACATATGCAGCTTTATGGCTTCTGCTGCTACCATGAGGCGGTGATGATGGCAGTGACCGGCGTATGATGTCAGCAGGAGGGTTCAACCTTATTTATAAGGCTTTGCAAACCTTTAGGAGCAGAAACACTCCAGCAGCCTCTGACAGCCCTTCCTCTCTCTGCAGAGGAACACTGCTTATGACAAGAGGAGTGAGGAAATTTTTGGTTTTCTGTACAACTCCTCGTTGGCTTCGTAATATTCAGAAGAAACCAGGAACACAAAAACTGGTGAGTACAATCTGCAAAAAGATTAAGTGTTGATATGTGCACAGAGAAGAACGAGGAAGAGGACACTGGAAAGGGCAGCACAACTAAGATGCTGAGTTTGTGCTTCTGTCTGCAGAGAAAAGCCTGCCTAATCCACCAGGTTACTGAAGACCAAATTAGGATTAGGGTTAGAGCTGAGTTAGGTTAATGTCCAAACCTTGTTATAGAACTATAGAACAGATTTTAAATGAAAAAAAGTAATGCCAAAATGGATATGACACTTAATTTGAAATTTAATATCTTCTAACGTCCGCCTATTATCCATTCATCTATCCATTTTCAATAAGATGGGTGGATTAATGTGCATATTTAGCACGTGATTAAAATAAAATGTAATTCTGCTCCTACGTGCAACTATAGCTGGGTGACCAGGTGGATGTTAAATTTCTATGGAACAGATGGATGTGAAGGGAAACCATCCAAAGGGCAACAAAACCCAATCTAAGTCTGACCCAGAACCAGCCTGACTGGATCCAGCTCGGGTCTTTGAGAACCTGTCTGGATAAAGTGAGGGGCCTCTGCTGATGTTAGTTTGATAAAGCTGCGTCTGGAATAATATTCTGGTTTCTTAAATATTGGTTGTTTATCACCTTTATTAGTGACTCTTTTTTTTTCTGCAGTCATGCAGTATTTTGTAGGTTGATTTGTTAACTTTTAAATACAAAAATGTGTTTTGGTGCATTTATCTGACCTGAGGATGAACACTGAGCACAGTAGGAACAGTGGAGATATGACCCTACCTAAAATTGTCCCCACCAATAATTTGATTTCATTTATATATATTTGGTACGTAACCTGTCTGCTTCGTTACAGCGAGGACCACGTGAGGAACAGCCTTGTAGTGGTACTAATGTGTATGAAAATCTGACAAATGCTAATTCAATAAGGGATTTTTAAAGACATGGCAATTCTACACTGTAGACACTTAATGCAGAAGAAAGGTCACAGCCATAAAACTGTCAGTTTAACAGTTTAAACATCAAACAGTTTATCAAAGTGAAATTTTATGACTTGCCAACAAACATCAACCACAGCAGAAACATTTTATATTAGGACTGCATGTTTCTCCTCGATTGCTTTTGTCAGCTTGCTAGCTGTTGTCAACTGGTGTTAATTATTAATGAATGCTAAAATGCTTTTAGTGTGACATTTGAAACGCTCCAAAATACAGTGATTTGTATGTTCTATACTCTGTGTGGATACCTCACCAAAGAATTCTCCTAGTTTGCTTGCTGCAGTCGTCAGAACCATAATTTAGATGCTGTTTTTGTCACTTTGATTAAATATTGTTTTCCACGGAATAAGATATCCTTTCGCTTGTTAGCTGTTTTTGTTAGATTAAGTTTTAATTATGTTTAGTGTGAGCTGTTAACAAATGCTTAAATGCTGTAAATGTGCGTTTAGTGTGGTAATTCAACTGCTCAGATGAAAAGGTTTCTTTTTTTTTTTTCCCATAATCTTCATATTTGAGATATTTTTAAATGCTTCAAAAACTGTGTGCCAAAGGTCTTCACGTGAAAAATCTTATAGGATAAATGGACGCAGCTGCTGTGATGTCTACTTTCGTAAGGCTGACGATCACTGCGGCCATCATTACAGGTTGTAATAAGAAGGGTGGGTCCGGCTGTAAAACTGCACGTTCATTGGCTAACAACTTGTGATTGAAAAGTTATCAGCCAATGAGCATGTGCTTTCATATCACAGGTAATCCTCCAGTTTGAAAAATGGTATGACCAAGATATATAAAGCAGATGACTTTTTTCTTTTAGTATGACCAGAATGAGTGACTTGAGTCCTTAACTCTATAACCCCGGGCTGTCGCCGCTGATGCACCTGTTACCTGCCGTTACCTGCTGTGCACGGCTGGTTCACACCGAGCGTGTCACCGCTGAGACGTCTGATCAAACACACTTTGAATTACTGTAATTACACAACCGTTTGTCTTATTGGAAGAATTCAAACAGCTTCTGTAAGGCGAGAATTTGTGCTTCACAGCCAACATAGGGTTATTATGGCAATTGCTTCTGGAAGTCTGTGAACAGCGGGAAGTACGCTGTGTCCCTGAAAACACATTAGGTCGGAGAGCAGAATTCCCATAGACTTCTTCACCATCTTGTGGCCTTTAAAAACAATGCAGGTTCAAAGCACTCCAGCACTGGCTTCATTTTGCTGACCTGGAAGTTGTGTCCGTGTGTTATGCACTCTATTGTTTTTAGTTTAGCTCGTTAGCTCGTGGCTACCATGCTACATCACTAACAAACTTTGCTAATGAATTCTTAGAGTTGTTTTTGAGTTTCCTCACCAAAGGTTTACCGTTAGCCTTTTTGCTGTTGTTTAGGCGCAGGTCTCTGCTGGATGTTTGCATGCTGATGATAGCAATCCCTCCTTCCTGTAATCCACACTAAATGCAAGCAGGTGGTCCTATTATCATAGAAACAGTCACAGACAGCAGAGCTCGGTGCTAAACACTACTGTAGACAGTCAAATACCTTCAGTATCTCCCTTTAAATGCTAATCTAATCACAAGCCTAAACCCATAAAGACTCTTTAGTGAGTCAAAACTGCTCAAAACCGCTCTCTGTCCTCTCCATATTTTAATCCTGTTTGCTGGCAGCACAGCGTTAACCATAATCAGATCTAATTGAGTGTAGGGACTTGATTGCCTCGGTAGGATCCAAGAGTGACACGCCAGCAGATCATGTACGCCCATCTGGGGACATCTGCAGAAGTCACCCAGAGAGCTGGAGAGGCAGACTGCAGGCGCCTTCCCCTGGTCCCTCCATGATGGTGGTGTTCGCAGCGCTACGCTGCTCTAACATTCATCCTGCAGAGTTAATGCCAGAGAACTGCAGGAGTTACTTCTGCTGAGCATTTCTCTTCTTCTTCAGTTACTTGTGCTGACGTATGATATCTTATTTTTAAGTCGCTGGCTCCTGGTGGGAGTTGAGATGACACATCAGTGAAAACAGGCAGTTGGCTCTGATTAACAAAGCTGTAACTGAGGAACGCTGCTCTCTCTGCCCTCGACTCACCCACTGCACACTTCAAGACTTTTTATCACTCACAGAACCACACAGACTACACTATACTGCTGCATAAATCACAACACTGTAAAAACATCACAAGTCCAATCACATGTGAAACTATCCTGCATAAACTTTACATTAGTGCAGAGTACCTATTATAAAAATATGCAATATAGAAGGATGGAAACACAAGCTAAACTTCACTTAATGTCTCAATCCAACTCTTACATAATGAAAAAGAGAGTGGCAGTGTAGTGGATTATTAAAACCAACTGTGGAGTCTAATCGTGCCCAGTAAAACAGCTTTGCCACAAGAAGCTTCTAAATTTTAGGTTTCTGTTTTGTTGTTCACCTCACTTACATACATCAGGGAGGCAAAACAACACCTCAAAAACAAACCAGAAGTTAAACAAAGCTTTTGACAAGGTCCATATAAAACCTCAAAATGTAGATGATATACAATAAGGATGCTGCTACAATGTAACTGCAATTAAAATCACTCTGTAAAGGTGCTTTCTGTTAAAACTGTTGGCAGGGCCAGCTGTGCTCAGTGTAATCAAACCCAGCTACCCTTACATTCTTCTCTGTGTTCAAAACCTGTTTTTCTATTTATTTTTTAAACTGCATCGTCTGCGCTTTTCTAGCTGCCAAAATATATAATCGGAATATGACACTAACATTTTCTTTATGTTAGCGGTAGCACTAACGCTAATGCTAACACTAGCTTGAAACAGTCTAACAATCTAATGGACAAGGTTAAACATTGCTGTGTGTTTTTAAATACACAGTAAGTTAGAATAGAATAGAATAGAATAGAATAGAATACCTTTACTGTCATTATATAGAAATGTACAGTGAGATTGGAGGGCCACTCCTGTTCAGTGCCATGCTGTAGGAAGTTACACTTCCTAAAATATAAAACAGAACTTCTAAACATGTACAAAAATAAAACAGAATGTATAAAAATATATACATTGTAAAAAGAAAGAAAATGGTTAGTTACCAACTACAGATGAATACCTGTATTTTTTAGTGAAACAAGAATTGAGTAAAATTGTAAAAATACACTTTGTTACCTTCACATCACCTAAATCTCTTTCTGCTATTTTATGTATTACCCTATCAAAAGGTTCCTGTTAGCTTTCTTGCTAGTTTCCTGTAGCTTGTTAGCTGTTTCCTTTAGTTTGCAGTGCTTGTCTCCTGGTTTTACCTACTGATGTATATACTCTTCTCTTAGTCCATTAATTATTGTAAACATGTCGCTTTCAATAAAAAAGAGTAAATGTTAGAAATGAGCTTTTTCATGCTACATCAAACTATGGCACTACAATGGTTAGCATGGTCACCTTTATTAGCCGCTACTTTAGGCAGGTGTTTCAGGGTTGCAGTCCTGGTCAGCGGTGAGTGGCGTTGTAACATTATTATTATATTATAGGTAAACTGTAAATAAAAAGTTTTAATTATTAATGTGCCACAGCGTAACATTGAGCTGTCTAGTTGATTAGAATAAGTGTTTGATTATTCCACCTTAATGTGAGGCAGGAGCTCTCCAGCAAACCTGAAACAGAAGTGCCCTCATAGCAGACGTGATGGCATTTAGACAATGGCAAACGTGCGACTTGCTGTAAATGGAGTTTTCACTGTGAGAAATGGTGATGATGACTGAGGGATGATGAAGAGACCAGGAGTAGTCTCTCCCTCTCTCAGGGGTGGCCTTCTCCTCGCTTTCGTTTTGACCTCTGGCTTACCTCGTCCTCCTCCGTGGCCCCGGCCTCACTCAGTGGTGACATGTTTGACCGGAGGAATTCAGGAATGTACAGTTTGTATTTGGATGGACAGAAACTCTCAGCCTCCCACCCTCTTGTTTTACTCTCATTCACATTATACAACCCACGCCCACCACAGGAACACATGCTCCACCGCCGTGGTCCAACCACAAACAGTAATTCCTTGACTATGAGAGCTGCTGCAGACAGATTCTCAGAGTCTTCCACTCCCCACCCCGATCCCGTGACCAGCTGACATGATTGGAAATACACAGCCTACTTATCAGAGTTTGGGTTGAAGAAAGTTGTCTTAAAGAGACAGGAGCTAAAACCAAGGTCCAGTGTGAGATAAAGAAGGATTACTTCGAGCTGTGAACCATGCAAAGCTCCTCTAGTAGAGTCCAAATGAGTCCTGAGTCTTGTGGCAGATTTTAAGTCAACTCTCTCCTGAGACACCCTCTCACCTGAGTGGGTTATAACAACTTATCGAAGAGGTGGATGGTGCGGGGGCTCTGCGGAGGGGGTTAGGACTACCAATGGGGGGTGGATGCCAACAGTACATGGCTTTGTGTATAGAATTGTTTTCAAAAGCAGAGAGGCATGGGAGGCGGGGGCGCCGTCACACAGATTAAAAGCGGACATTTGTTTTGTGTATGTGGTGCTCTGCCAAAACCCAGCAATTTTCTATGAATGTAAAACAGCTTTCCTGGCTCAGACCCCACAGCCCGCCTGCTGCCAGGAAAAGACTTTTTTTCTTCTACCTGTTTACATGCAGGTAAAGTGGCTTTCACAGGCCAAAAACACATGAGCGCTTTTTTCCAGCTTCTGGAGGAGGAGGAGGGACAAAGACGGGACGTGTTTCCCGCCGTGGATCCTCAGCATTCCTCCGTTTGTCCTCTGGTATAAAGGGAATCTGCTTGGACTTTGTGTTCCTGAACCAGCTCCAACCAGAGGAGCTCATAAACTGGAAGGAACTCGACTAATTTGCAGACAAACTGGGGGGAAAACGACTCCCCTGATTCCCTCTGGCATTAATCATTTGCCATCAAATGTTAACTTGTTTTATATACCGAGCGATGGCTGGGGAGGGAACAATGGATTCTGTTTATGATCACTAATGAATGAAAAGCGCAGCAGAAAGCTTTGTTGCATCACCGCGTCCAGGGCTCATATTGGCAGCCTGCAGGTTTAACAAATAATATGTTCATTGTGTGCTTCTCATGTTCATACAGTGACCTTTACAGTGAAGCTGCTATTTCTGGGTAAAAATCAAGGATGCATCAATAGACCACAGTCGCCAAGCCAAAATGTTTGAGATAATTGAGTAAATTGAAAACACAGCCTGACTCAACTGCACCAGTCGCCCTAGACTCTGAGTCCGGGCTGCAGGGAAGCCCTGATAAATATCTATATGTGTGCCCTGCACAGTGGAGGAGACTCCAGCAGGCTGTCAGTAATGTTAGCTAAACATTTTCAGAGCGCACAGTGGGCTAATCGTCGCTCTTTATGCTCAGAGGAGCTGAAGAAGGCTCCGGTTAGCTGATGGGCTTAGTAGAGCTGTCCCAACTTTAACCCCAGTTCAGCTGGGCAGAGTCTACATGTGACTTAAGAAGGGTCCGGCTAAAGGCCAGCTTGCGTTTCACGTATGCTCAGTTTTATTTATTCACATTTGTTTGGCTCGGCAACAGGAAAAGTCTGAAAGAGAAGCAGGAGATGGAGATTGGAGTCCATTTGTTTTCTGGCACATGCTCAGTGGAGGTGTTTGCTGTGTTTGGGTCAGCGTGGACACTTCTGGCTCCAAAACACCAACCTGGTGGAGGCCAAAATGCTAACATTGAGGCTTGAAAATGGAAGTCCAGAAACCAATGAGTTATATCGTGATGGCTACATATATATACATATACAGGCCTTTTTTTTTAACCCAGGGTACAGCAGCCTGATATAAACCTGAGATATGCTTTCAGCTAATAACTCTTTGGGCATCATGTTGTTGGTGTAAAAATACAATTTTATGCTGCCAAATGGTTATTTTTGGCATTTTTAATAGATTCAACTAAAGAAAAGGGAACAAATGCTGTGCTTTAGCGGCAGGCTGCTAGTAACAAAGAACCTCAGCATACACGCTTTAATTGGTTCTTGGCTGAACTGTCTGTTACGTGTAGACAACAATGGGTCACCCCTCGAGTTAGGAGCCTTTTTGTGCTTGAACGAATCATAGGTCAGAGTTAAACAACAAAAACATTCCTCTGGAAATGAGTGAAAAAGCAGCCAGTGTCCAGAGACAAGTCCGGCTCCTGGGAGGAAAAAGATAAAGAAATGAATCGTGGCACAAGACTTTTGCACAGTACTGTAGATCATGTGGTTTTGATGCTGTTGGTGGATCGTGATAATAAAGGATCATGTATAAACTATAATCATAGCTGAGTTGAACTCCTGTTTGGGAATCGGGGCTTCTGCCTATTGTTACTGACCGTGCGTCAGACCCAGCCTTCGCAGGCGCTGGCTTTAGAAACTTGTACGATTACACATTAATCTCAGCTTCAGCGCCACATGCTTGAGTAAACATTTTTTCCCAGCAGCCGCAGAGATAAGACCCGCTGAGAGTGCGCCGGGCTCGTTTCTCTGAGGTCTGGTCTTAATTGTGGAGGCGACAGCTGGAACGCATTGCTGATGTTTCAACACGTGTCAGTCAGAGCGGCAGAGGGGGGGACGGCGCTGCTGCCCGCGGTGTTTGTCTGACTTACGCTTGTTTGCTCTCCTTAACAGGAAACTCCGGAGCTTCACTTGAAGCCACGAGTTTGATGTAAAAACTTTGGGTTATTCTGATAGCTTGAAGTTTATGTGGCGGATAAAAGAGGCCTGTTAGCTTTTGCAGCAGTATGCATGAAAATGGATGTTTCACCGCGGCTGCGTTCAGCCCCGACATAACGTACCGTTTGATTTTAATGGAAACTGCAGATTTAAACAAAGGGCTGTGTGAACGGCAGCTGGTCCATTGCTTACACTGTGGTTATGTTCACATGGACACCAGTCTTTTTAAACAGGAATTTTCTTTCACCTTAAAAAAGGGGGAAAAATCACATGAACGCGGCACCCTCAATGTTTGCCAATCAGGAGCCTCATGCAAATAATAACTCATAATGTGAAGTCAAATAAAGGAGCACATTTTAAACATTGCAAGACAAAATCTTCATTTTGCTTGTCCCAGTTTTTCAAACTCTTGAAAAAGCTAAAGTTCCATTAATGTGTGACTGAGAACGAGCTTTGCTTCTGGAAGTGTCTGATATGAAACATGGATGTCTGTATGGCTTGGTCAGAAAACACAGGCCGAAGCATTGTTCCACAGATAAAAGAATAGCCTAAATGATGTGTCTATAATACAAAGTAAAATGATAACACAATTTGGGACTTTAATTTCATTGTAATTTAATTTTGTGTACGTGCTTCAGGTGAACGAAAGTAAGGATGGGGAATCTGTGTCTGAGGTTTATGCTTATTGGGAACATGAAAAAACTGAAACTGTATTAAAGAAATCTGTCGTTTAATCCTGAAACGGCAGAGAAACGTCTGCAGATTAAAGTTGCTCGTGTTTTAGCCGAGTTCAGATCTCACCGGGGCCTTCGGTTCTTTAAGGACAGTGTACACTAAGCATGATATTCACAACTCCAAGTAAATTAGTTTACTGTTTCCCAGCAGCAGTCAAAACAAACGGTGACGCATTAAAATGGAGTCCAGAAACCTTCGGTTGGCAGTGGCCATCATTTATATACAGTCTATGGGGAAAGGCCTTGTTTCTTCACATCAGGATGGAAACAAGTTGCTTCAGTAGGTGTACGAAAATACAGAAGTGGATCGTTTCCACTGAGTGGAAACCTCACACTTGCCTGTTAGCTTCCTTTGACCTCTAAATCTGATCTTTTGTAATTAAACTGAAACATTTGGTTCAGCGGCTCCGTCGCCACACACCGATCTCTGCACCTGATTACAGGAATCTGATCTAATCACGTTAAATACGACTCGGCTGGAAACATTCCTCGTGTGAAGCTGGCTCAGACCACCGAGGCTGTCGCCGCATCCACTCGTCTCACGCTGCGCACGGAGCTAAATACAGATCGATTTAAACCTTCCCAGGCTTTTATCAGCTCATTAATATGTCTTCCACTTTCCTTTAAGCGGTTTTAAGGTTGTTAAACTCCCCTTTTCCCGTTTTTATGGACGAATCATCACATGAAATTGATTGCATCCTACATGCAAATTAAAATGAAATAAAAACAGTGCTTATTAGGTCAGCTCACATACTTTTCTGTTGATATAGATTTTATGGGGTATAAATCACAGCAATATCCAACAGTAATGAACTGGGATATTTTCTAATCCGCCGTCTCCTCATACTCGTGTGTTGCTTTCCTGATGCTCCTTTCTCTGCACATCCTCACACCTCTGACCAGTCAGGGCTCAACCTGCCAGACCTCATCACCTTTCTTCAGATTTCATCCATCACACCTGAGACAAACCACCTAACTCTGGATAAAGGCCAGCGATGGCCCACAGTCACTGCTGACACCCACTCAAAGGAGCCGTCACTGTGGATCACTCACAAAATATCGCCGAGTTCAGCCACAGTGGCGCTGCCATCAGCAGACGTCACAGACTTCACTGTCTGAACTCTTTCAAACTGAGTGTTGAGGTTTAGAAATGGAAACAGAGTGGAGCTGTCATGATTAGTACAGAAAATTAATATCCAAGAAAAAGACATCTTCTGCTTTCAGCTTCGAGGTTCAGCTGCTGCCTTCATCCTCTCTCTGAATACAGACGTTCACCTCCTTACCCATTAAACCAAAGTCTCCTCTGATTGGCTGCCCCTCACAAATAGCAGGTTTGCAGAACACGCGGTGTGCTTAAAGATTGTCCCGCTCTGTGATGTCATGCAGATCCAGAAGTAGAAAAAAGTGGGTGAAACAAAGGATTAGGAGCATTGTGAAGGCTTCACATTAATTTTCAGTTATTCTTATTTTCTTTTTTAAATATTAGAGTCAAAAGCAGAAATCATAACTTTGTCATGACTGTTGTCTCTTGAAAAATACACTGGATATTTTTTCATGTATTAAACATTTTTCATTACATTTCTGAACAGATGTAACTAATAAAATGAGCCCGTTGCCGACTCTCTGCAGACGAAATGTCCGCTAAAATCCAAAAGATGTGATGTTTATGCTCTGAATGAGCAACACTAGCTAACATCCGCTTAGAACGAGTTGTCGCCAAACAGCTGGATCCCAACAGACCCACATTAACTCCACACGAGGACAAAAATGGACAGTGATGTTAGTGAGCCCGCTAGCCGCTCGTTCATTATCAAGCAGTTTGGCCACGTTAGCTGATAAGCTAAGGTTAGGAAGAAATCCACTTTTAGGGTTAATGAAAATGAAGCCAATGGGAATTTGACTGTCAGTGAAAATGATGGTCAATATCAGCAGGACATGTGATTCATGGAGGGATCATTTAGCTAAAGATGGGACTACAGTACTCTAAGCTAAGATTAGCCAGGTCTTTAGTCGACAAAGTCAGCTAATTTAGCCAAACCCCAGGGCACATTTGCTCACTATTAGATATTTTTAATTAATTTATCAGCTAGTGTTACAAATTAGCAGTAGCATAGCTAATTTATAGCTCACTGGCAAACTATATCATCTTTGCTAATGTTACTTCTAGCAAAATCACATCTGAGTGAAAATGCTAGTTAGCTAGCTTGCCAGTTTCTTTCAGCAGCTAATGTGGTCGATTGTATTTCTGTATAATGTCCAACAGTATAGAGTTTATCCATCAGTAAATCCTGCAACGGCACAAAGATGGGTAACATTTAAGTTCAGCAGTAACAGCAAACATGGGGCAGTTAGCCAGCTAGCTGTAACTTTCACAGCATGTGTCTGAAATTGGTAGCTTCATCACATCCAGTTCAGCTTTGTTGTCACACTGATACTCAGGTACACATTATATACACTGCTGTCTCAACATATGATACACATAATATACAGTAGAGAAACATATCCATAAATAATTTTGGTCAGTTATTGATCTCAAACACAGTTCAGTCCTAAAGCAGATATGTAAGTCATGTTCATGACATGTTGTTAATGTTCATTCTGTGACATTTTGTACAGTTCTGGTTACAGAGTATCAAAAAACTTATTATTCAGATTTTTGTAGATCACAATAATATCCTTGATGTGAATCATTTTGGCCTTGATAATTGTGCAGTGAAAGTCTGATAATCTGACCTACAGCTGAGTTTATGTGTTGTGTGCTGCAGTCAGTGGGTTATTACTCAGCTGCTGCTTCCCGGCTCAGACTCTGTACTTTTGGCACTAACTGACCCCCGTAGCTCGAGCTGTGGTTCGTGTCTTTGTTGCTGCTTGAGCGCCACCTTCCTGCCGTCTCTCCCCTCCCTGACGGAGGCCCTCCTCTCTGTTAACGAGTCCTCCCCCTTTCCCCTTCTCCTCTGACCTGCTGCAGCTCTCAGGCAGCATGCAGCAAACGCTTCAATCAGAGCGACCTGCAGCAGCAGCAGTGCAGCCTGTCTCACCTTTAACCGCTGGAGCTGCAGCTGGATGAACTCCGGCTCACTTTAAGCAGGTTTTAAACTGGAGAACAAACTAAAGAGGAGCTCCCGGATGAGTTTTGGCGTGTCTGGATTGTTTTTTTTCCTTGAAGGTGTCATCACCTGGATTTCCTCCTGAGACAGTTTGAGAAAGGACTTGTTCTCTGTGTTTTTTATGTGTTTCTGTGCTGCTGTGGGAACGTAAGTTTCCCGTGAACTCTTCTTCTTTTGTTTGGGTTAAACTTCTTTGTGTTAATGGGAGAGATGACTCTTCTGCCTTTTCTCTCTTTGCAGAAACCATGTTCTTCTCCAGGAGGCTCCTGCAGCAGTGGTGCTTTGCTGTCTTCTTGCTCTGCTCTCCGGTGCCGCACTTTGGACGGCCGATCGATGCCCCGAGCAGCAGAATGTGAGTCTGGACTTCATTCTTTCAGTCTTTTCATGTGAGTCCAGCAGCTCCCCTCATCATGGTGGGTGAGCTCCAGGCTGGAAAATGTGCTCGTTTGTGTTTAGTTAGCCCTCGCCCACCTGTGTGTTTACCCAAAGCAGAGACCATCTCGGTGCGATAAACCCCTCCGACCTCCCTCGCTGTCCTCTTGGAGCGTTTGGGAGCGAGCTGGATGAATAATGCTGATGTTCAGCTCGGCTCAGGACCAAACCAAACCTGCTCAGCTGTTTGATGCCAAGCAGAATAAATGCTCCTTCACGCTGCTCAGCCAGAATTTTAAACACACTTTAGGAGCTTTTTTCCACTTTGGAAAGATCGTATCGCTGAAATGGTTTTTGGATGTAAGCATTGGGAGGATGCTCTGAGCCGCCGCCGAAGGAGGAGGAGGAGAGCGGAGTGATTCAGAGCTCCGGGTTTTCCTTAACGGGCTCCAGACGGTTCCCTTTCCCCGTGTGATATGCGCTTAATGGGATTTTTGGGAGGACGGGGTTCACGCCACCTGAGCTGAAAGGAAAACAAGAGAACAGCGAAAAAGGCCAGGAATCAGCCAGCGGTGGAAGCTGTTGACCTCTGACCCTCTTTTCCAAATTAGATTGATTGTCGACTGCATTGTAGTTCGGTTAGAAAACAGACGCCGGTCCTCGCGGTCCTGGGTTTAAAAAACATTTGAGTTTTTCTAATAACAAAAATCAATTGGAGCTCTTCGTGTTTGATTTGTGCTTCCCAGGCTGTCAAACATCAACTTTGTAGTCTAAAAGGATTTTATAAAAGACTTTTTCAGGTTTTTTCTCTTAATGAACAGAAATGATCAACAACACTGTTGATAAATTCATATTTTTAGTCTCCATCACTTTGTTGTGGAGAAGCATCAGATCTGTGACTTAATGTCTGCAGCGTCTGTTTATTGTGTTGAAGAGATATCAGCTGAGGTCGAACCAGAGCCCGGCTGTTCTTTCCTGTAATACCATTTTGTACCACAAGGTGAATTTAACCTTTATTTAACGGTGCCCAGGAAACGGCAAAAACTGGAGAGCAGGATTAAAAAGAAATGCCAAAGGTTAAAGAACAGCAGCACACTTCTCAACGAACGCTGCCACCCGGTGGTGGAAGTCTTGGTTAAAGCTTGTCAGGATTTTGTTCTCAGGTGGGTTTTTTTAGTTATTTCCTCTCCTCATGATTTTTTGGACTATTTTAGGAATAATTTCAGTTTTTTATTTGCTGGATAAACAAAAATGGAAACAAAGTTGCTCATTTTTGAAATGAGGTTGTAACGTCTGCCACCATCAGACCCGCCTGATACGAACCGTTAGCCATCAGGGCCGCGAATCATCTCCAGCGACTCGCCGCCGCCTTCAGGAAACACTCGTCTTTCATTTGTCTCCCACACTGAGAAACAATTAAGGCCCGGCAGGCGGAGGACGGGGGGCGCTGCAGCGCTGCCACCACAGGACGCCCCCGCCTGTTTTCCTGCTCCTCCTGCTCTCTGTGGGCCTGTTTGATGTGAGCGTTATTAAAGGTAAAACAGAAGCAGATCAGCTTTCAAAGGCAGCGACTTACAGGAAATATCTGTATGCATATAAACACGAGCCGCTCTCTGGGGCCGCCTGTGAGTTCTGCTCTGGATATTTTTATTATTCAGCAGAAAAAGCTGAATGAGAAGCAGAAACTCGGTCATCAGGCTGAGGGAAGCAGGTGGAGGAGGAGGGCATCATGGGAACCTCTGGTATCTCCTGCTGTTTGTGTGCTCAGACACCTGAAGCGTTTGGGCGGAGCCGGCGCTCTGCGGTTCCCGGGCTTCGGGCTGCGTCCGCTCTGTTTTCCTCAGAGTTGAGACTCGGAGTAACGCAACACGGCAGCAAAGCAAAGGCCGAATCCCTCCGCACGAGGAAAGACAACAGGCCGAAGAGCCGCAGCTCCTCCTCCTCTTCTTCTACCAGGGATTTTATCCGTGCAGCTTCATGTTCTGTTTCAGAGCTGCTTGATGAAGCTTCAGCATCTAAACTCAGGTCTCCATAGCTCAGAGGTTAGAGTCTCCTAAACCAGGGGTCAGGAGGTCAGTTCTCACCCCTAAAGTCACCCCTGGAAGTGTCATTTGCTCAGCTGCTTCCTCATATTCTTAATTTGCTTTGCTGTTGAATCTTTAAGAAATAGCAAATTTGTTACATAAATTTTCTCAACAAAGCTTAAAAAGTTTCGGTGTACTCGGGCGATCTAACAGGAGGCCTTTCACCTGAGTGTTTGCCAGGTGTAGTGGGTGGAGCAAAGGCTTCTGTGCTGTAACAGGGAATCGATACTGTGCTGAGTCTGCGCCGCGGGTGCCTCGTACCTGCACACCGATCGGTGCCTCCTGGTAATGTAACAGCTGCCTGTGAAGGACTGTCGATCCGTCCTTTAGTTGTTGAATGCATCAGTGAGAGGATCAGAGCCACTGCATCAGTATAACGAATAACAATGTTAGCCTCAGCATAAGGACTCACAGATGTCTGCAAATTCCTGGATGGAGATTTCAAAAACTATTGGATGTGAGGGAATGTTCCAAGAAGCGGAAAACCTCTGGGACGAATATGTTTGCGTCCGAAACAACAACGAGCAAAAGGAGGGAATCGGTGAGCGCTGTTGTGTTTTAAGCGCGGTGATGCTGCAGGTAACCCTAAACCATCGTAACTCTGCGTTTGTGCTGACTGGAGGCCTGAGCTCCTCTGATAGGTTTCCTGCAGAAATCTGACTCGATATATTTATTATGACTCACTTTTTCAGCGGGGAGGAATGTGCAGCTTCATTTCAGAATCACAGCAGCTTTTTCCCCCCACCACAACTAATTGGCATGAAGTGTTTGTGGCAGCAGTTTTTTTAATCCCTCGATGGTCTGAGTGCCATGAATGTGCCAGTTAACATCCAGACTGATGGAGAGTGAAAGCTCTGGCTGCGCTCGTGTTCATCTGAAAGCAGAGAAAAGGCTTCTGGACCTCCTCGAGCAGGGCGGGGATCTTCTGTATCACTTTTAACAGCCTTGGAAAGCCGTGCAGCCGCTGTGGTTTGATGAATCAGGTCATTTCTCTGCATGGATGCAACGGCACTGTCCAAAACCAACTTCAGAGGAAAGACGGCAGTGAGACGTGTGTTTAAGAGGCGCAGAAATGCCTTCAGATTCAGGAGGAAGAAGAAGGAGCTGAAAAAAGCTTCTTCTAACTGTTTGCTTGTGCTGCCCTCTGCTGGTCAATCGATGAACTTCAAAAATCTCTCAGTTTACGTCAAGGCTCAAAGGCCAAAAGTATGTGGACAACAAATACTTAAAATATGTACAAGTATTTAAAACCTTTCCATCAGTGAATCAGCTTTGAAGTAATAAAAAATTAAATGAAGTCAAATTCAGCCTCAGCCAATAAGAAACAGGATGTCTTTATTTAGACTTTTCTCTTATTAAAAATCCTTTTTCAAAACAACTAATATTATTTTATCTTTGTTTTGATTTGGAGTGCCTCCGGGGCTGTAGTGGTGGGTAGTCAGTGGTGTGTTTGGGATTGTGTCAGGACAAATCAAACACGCAGAGCGCCCCCTAGAGGCAACAGAGCCGCTGAAAGCAGCAGCTTCTTCTTTTATTGTTTTTATTTGGAGAGAAACTTTAATCAAAAGCACCAAAACTTTGATGAATCCAGTTAAAGGACTTTCACTGTTGTTTGAACTATTTTCCTGAATCCTCTAAAATGATTTAAAGCCTCGTTTAAAGTCTTTTTTTGTCTTTTTGCAGTAAACGCTCTGTGAGCCACGCTCAGCTGATGCACGACAAAAGCCGGATGATGAGGGACCATGAGCGTGTTTTACTCCTGAAGGCGCTTTTGGACGAAGTCCACACGGCGGAGATCCGCGACCTCCCCGTGCGGACCACCGGAGGAGGCGGGAGCAGCAGCGACGCCGGCGTCGGGCTAGGCATCAACCTGAGCACCACCGGCAGCACTCTGCACTCCAAACCCCCCGGAGGTACCAAGAACCTCCCCATCAGTTTCCGGCTGGAGGAGGAGGAGGGCACCAACCTGCCGCAGGAGACCAACAAGTCGCAGACGTACAAAGACGGCGTGCTGAAGGCGCCCGGCAAAAAGAAGAAGAAAGGGAGGTCCGGGAAGAGGAGGGAGGGCGAGAAGAGGAAGAGGAGGGCACGCTCTTTGGGCTGGAGGCTGGAGGATGAACTTGGGAGCGGGCTCCACCTGGAGTGGAGGTCTCTGCTCGGCCTGCAGAGGGCGCTGCATTAAAACGCTGTCAGTCTCTGACGAAGGTGAGTCCGAATCGAGGTGCTTCCTGAGTAGATTTGAGCAGATGAGCTGATGGGAGAGGTTGTTTCAGTCAGTTTACCTGCTGCGCAGAGACTGAACACCTGCTCAGTAGCCTCCCCATGACCCCGAGCTGACCTACTGACCTGTGTCTCTCCCTCTCTGTGTTGCAGAAACCTTCGGGCGGTCGGAGTGGACTCCTAAATGCTCACATTACAGACTCTGTAGCTGTGATTGTTTGGAAAGAAATTGGAAAATATTTATTGTGTGTAAATATTCTAAATATATCAGAGTAGATAGCAGAATATGATAAAGAAACCCTTATTGACGCTCCGCAGGGCGACAGATTTTAACCTTTGTGAATCCTCGCTTTTCCCTTTTTTAATTCCAATTATGTTGAATTTTTTTTGCAGTAATTTATTTTGTCTGAATGGTGTATTTATTTTGTAAATGTATCGAGGTGCTGCTGACCTTCTATATTTTTGTACCATAATGCACTTTAGATATATAAATATAAATATATATACCATTGATTTTGTCATTGACTCATGTTTGTGGTTGATTGAAATGAAGAAGAAACGACGGTCGTCTTCTCTGTGTCGCCTTTCCAAGCGTTCCCGTCTTTGTTTCCCTGCTGCTGTTTGTTCCGATGTTTCCTGTTGGTCGTCTCCGGCCCTTCGACCCGCTCCGCTTCTCATGGCCAAAGTTCACATGTGTACATAAACCAAACACGGCTTAATATCGTTGTTTTTGGCACTTGCACTGAGATAAACAGCCTGTACTGAATGGATTAAACATTTGACAGAATCCTCCCCGTGTCCTTGTTTCATTGTGTGTGTGTGTGTGTGTGTGTGTGTGTGTGTGTGTGTGTGTGTGTGTGTGTGTGTGTGTGTGTGTCGCTCTCTTCGTTCAAACATGGTCCAATGAGCAGATGCACAAAGTTATTTTTTTTCCTAAATTTCTTTATTAAATTTTTCCAGTATTGCAAAATTAGACAAACAGATGAAGAGGGGAAGGAAGTAAAGGCAACAAAAGGACAAAGAGCAGTGAAAGGATAAACAACGTTTTACAACTAGTCATCGTAGCCATATGAGGTTCACACTGACCTCCCCCAGCTAGTCTGCAGTGATGCTGTACTCCCCTGTGTGCCTGACAACATGCAGCCATGTTTGGTTAAATGTCTTCAGTGAGCCTGTCTCGAGTGCATGTAGCTTCTCCAGCTTAATGCAGTTCAGGATCTCCAGCCACCAGTTGTGGGGGTGGGGGGAGAGGAGCATTTCCATTTTAGAAGAACTGCACGCCTGGCCAGCAGGGTGCAAAAGGTCACTGCGCGCTGCTTTGAAGGCGGGATCGGGGGCCCGAAGGAAACTCCGAAAATAGCTAGAGAGGGATCCAAATCTAAAGCAACTCCCAGCGCCCGACTAACTGTAATGAAAATATCCAACCAAAAGGCTGATAGTTCAGGACACGACCAGAACATGTGTAAATGATTAGCTGGCGAGTGACCACATCTGGCACACGCATCGGAGCGACCCGGGAATATTTTAGCTAGCCTGGCATTAGTTAGAGTTTGTGAAGCACTTTAAATTGCAGTGGCCAGTGTCTAGAGCAAATAAACCCTATTTAGTACGAGAGACCACTGTTCATCAGAGATGGACATTGCCAGGTCACGCTCCCAGGTGAGTTTAAAGGCATTCGCTAGGCCAGCAGCTGAAGAGCTGATGATGGTGTAAATCATGGAAATCAGTCTCCTTTGAGCAGGATAACAGGCAAAAAGACGGTCGAGCATAGACTCAGGAGGGCGACCGGGAAAGTGAGGAAAAAGGTCTGATTTGGAAGAAACGAAATAAGTGGCTACTGGGTCTCTAACCATAACTGAAAGGCTGCATCAGTGAATACACAAAGTTATTTTTAACAAGTTCACACTGTTCCTTGATGATGTCATGAGTTCCTGCATGGTAATATCTATCTATCTATCTATCTATCTATCTATCTATCTATCTATCTATCTATCTATCTATCTATCTATCTATCTATCTATCTATCTATCTATCTATGTATCTATCTATGTATCTATGTATCTATCTATCTATCTATCTATCTATCTATCTATCTATCTATCTATCTATCTATCTATCTATCTATCTATCTATCTATCTATCTATCTATCTATCTATCTATCTATCTATCTATGTATCTATCTATCTATATTATGTATCTATCTATCTATCTATGTATCTATCTATCTATCTATGTATCTATCTATCTATCTATCTATGTATCTATCTATCTATCTATGTATCTGTCTATCTATCTATCTATCTATCTATCTATGTATCTATCTATGTATCTATCTATGTATCTATGTATCTATCTATCTATCTATCTATCTATCTATCTATCTATCTATGTATCTATCTATGTATCTATGTATCTATCTATCTATCTATCTATCTATCTATCTATCTATCTATGTATCTATCTATCTATCTATGTATCTATCTATCTATCTATCTATGTATCTATCTATCTATCTATGTATCTGTCTATCTATCTATCTATCTATCTGTCTATCTATCTATCTATCTATCTATCTATCTATCTATCTATCTATCTATCTATCTATCTATCTATCTATCTATGTATCTATCTATCTATCTATCTATCTATCTATCTGTCTATCTATCTATCTATCTATCTATGTATCTATCTATCTATCTATCTGTCTATCTATCTATCTATCTATCTATCTATCTATCTATCTATCTATCTATCTATCTATCTATCTATCTATGTATCTATCTATCTATCTATCTATTTCTTAATGGAGTTTTATTTTGTGACACTTTTATTTTGTAAAGCTACTTTACGTATTTCAGTTTTTCATTTGAGGCTCTTTTTTATATTCAAATGAGGGGGCGGAGTTTTATCTGTGGGGCGGGATCACTGCATTTGTTGATGTGCAGGTTCAAGTCTTCACTAAACTCAGAGAAAATAAATAAATAATAAGTAAATAATGAATCTCATGATCAATAAATTCATGCTAAACTAGGCTACGTGTTTGTTAGCATACTGTCAGGTTTGATGATTGATGGGAAATAATCCTGACACTTCTTCCTGTGCAGAGAAGCTGGAGTCCTCTGTCAGCTGCCACAGGCTCCTGCAGGCTCGTGCATTTATACTGAGGCGAAAGGAAAGTTAGAAAATCCAGAATGTGCCTTTAAACTAACGTTAACTCAAATTTTATCAGCGTAATAAACTTTATTTTCAAACAGTCCTCAGTCGTCTGTGCTTATCAGCGCTATGTATTTATTCAGTGGTCAATGAGCAGGCAGGAAGGAGGACCCACATGCAGAACTGTGGGATTGTGTTTGTACACTCAGTTTTATTCACACGTATCTTACAAAGACATGAACTCTCCCTGGAACAAAGCCTGACAGGGAGAGACGAGAAATAACCTGACTTGACAAACATGCAAGACAATGGAGAACAAATAATAACATGACAAAGTGACTGGAACACAGACAGTATATATGCACAGTAGGTAATGGGCACATGGGAAACAGCTGGGAGGGAAACTCAGGAAGTAAAACTGAGCCTAAAGCACACGGACCAAAGACAGACCAGAATAAAACAGGAACTAACCTCACACTTTACACAATGTGACAAAAACAGAACTATACAAAGGATCATAAAACATATATAAAAACAAATTTCCAGTTAGACTCCCGCCACATATGAGAGTCTGTACATTTCCACTGAAACTCACATAAATGTAACCATTTAACTGCAGCTATAGACCTATTACATCCCCTTTCCCATCTCACTCTGACGTACACTGTGGAGTGGGTATTTTTCATAAGGAGACCTTTATGACCCCTAGAAGTAGCCCCCTTCACCAGAGTGTTTCCATATGCACCCAAAATTAATTTTAATATGGATCACTACAATCTGTTTTGGGTTTAATATTATGTTCAAAATAATTGTGAACTTGCAGAAATCTGAGTTGTCAGGCTGATATATTCCTTTTTCTAAATTTCCAGGTCCCTAAATTTCCTCTTTTCAGTAAGTGAACCGAATGTTGTTAAATGTAAAACAGTTATCCGTTCAGTTAGGCCTGAATCCAGGGTCAGAACCACACCACTGAACTCTCTGTATTTCATTATTTAACTTTATTGCAGATTTTTAATTTTTGATCTCCTTTATAAGCTTGTCTAAAAATGTATAAGCAAGTACCGCGTGTAGGGGGGGGGAATTCAATATCCTTCCACCTGGTGTAAAATTGTGTGGAACATAAATTAACCTACACGTGAGTGTAGGTGTAAAAGTGTGGATGAAAGTAGAGCGCTGTTAAAATTTAAGGGGACAGTGTCAGAATTGCAAAGACAATTGTGGGTGAAGATATCATCAACCTCTGGGTAACACACCTGTCCTCAAAGGTGTGCAGTAATGTGTCATGAGCCTTTGTGAGTTCCTCTGTCACAATAGACCAGCTGCCACTGCTATTGGAGTCCTAGCAGTTGATGCTACATGTTTAAGTCCCACGCTCAGATCTTTGGCTTGTATATCAGCATCCCACTGATAAGTGGCCTGAGCCATGCACAGTGGTTGCATGCTCTGCCTCAGAGCCAAAAATGCAGGGGGCCCATATTCGCACAGGGGCCTCTTTTAATACACGTAATTTTTTTCTGTATATACAAACCGCTTGTACTGAGGAGTCAGTGTCTGCTTCTGGAGGTAACTGGTGGACTGTCACAGGTAACAGAGTCTCTGCTGTCACCAGTAAAGGTATCAGAACGCTGCCCATTTAGTGCCAGTAGCAGCTAATTTAGCTAACTGCTAATGCCTCTGTTTCATGATGTAGTCCCATCGTGCTGCTATCAGTGTCTGAATATTACCATGTGTACAGAGTCACTGGGTGTGCTATAACAATGGTGTCAGATATGCAAAGGCTTCAACTGTCAGTCCCTGGTAACAGTGTGATGTTCCACTCTGCCATTTTTTATTGTTCTTCTCCTGGACTGTGTCCTTTGCTGCAGTTAGCAGCAATTATTTTGTGCACTTTGATGTTCCAAGAGCAACGGCATTCACAGTGTCTGAACAGTGCCTGTATAACTCACACTCACATATCTCCTATATTTATCCTGACAAATAAAAACTGTAACGAACTGGAGGTAATGTTTAGGATTGGGAGGAAGCCGTCAGGAGGACCGTGTTCTTCCCTCAAACTTGAACTGAAGTATTCCAAAGTCTGATGACAGAACTGAATGGCTGACTTTCTGCCTTCACTCTGCCAATGCTCCATGAGACTGTCATTGAGTCCCTTTCATGCTCTTATTTATGCTGACTGTCTTCTCTTATAATACATTTGGTTATTGAACACATAATTGGCAGAGAG
Source organism: Pterophyllum scalare (assembly GCA_024447675.2). Classification (NCBI taxonomy): domain Eukaryota; kingdom Metazoa; phylum Chordata; class Actinopteri; order Cichliformes; family Cichlidae; genus Pterophyllum; species Pterophyllum scalare. Next base: position 163,576 of record JAMQGT020003825.1, read on the forward strand.
AATTCCAGAAAATGGACTGGATATCTCTCCCATATTTGGCTTCTCTTCATTGGCTCCCTGTTAAATCTAGAGTAGAATTTAAAATCCTTCTCCTAACATACAAAGGTCTTGAATAATCAGGCCCCATCTTATCTCAAAGACCTCATAGTACCGTATCACCCCAATAGAGCACTTCGTTCTCAGACTGCTGGCTTACTTGTGGTTCCTAGGATACTTCAGAGTAGAATGGGAGGCAGAGCCTTCAGCTTTCAGGCCCCTCTTCTGTGGAACCAGCTCCCAGCTTGGATTCAGGAGACAGACACCCTCTCTATTTTTAAGATTAGGCTCAAAACTTTCACATTTGAAGGCGATCGTAAATCCAAATTAAATGTGTTCTAAGAGCTTACTTTGAATTAAAGCTGATATTGAATAAACCCAAAAAATAAGCCAAAGTTCAGGCTGATGTTGTGTAATTAGTTGTATGATGTTTAATTTCATTGTGTGTATAATGACAGTAAAGTTCTTTCTATCTGTCTAAAACTGCAGTTTGACAGCAGGTAAGGAAATTTGCTGGACTGAACAGTAAAAAAAAATGAAGAAGCTTCTGTTTCATTAATTTTCATATCAGCAAAGTTGATCTCAAAGAGTGATAATCCTAACGATATTAAAATTCTAGCCTGGCCAAAAGACAATGCAAACCATAAACTGTAACTATATAACTGAGGGTCAGTTCGGTGGATAAGCCGTGCACTCTTCACTCAGCCAGATGGTGAGTTTGTCCTCTGACTCACTTCCAGCTTTGTGTGTCCTGGGATGTTGAGACGGCATTACCTCATTAGCCTGTAACAATGCTCTAATTCTTCTTTCTGCCAAGAGGAAGCTGATGCACATACATTATTTTCTTTATGATTCTGCTCTTTCAGGAAGTCCTTTGGAAGCTCGTCCTCACTGTTGGTGTGCTCGGCTCCCTTTGTGAGGGCAGTATATCCTGTAAAAATGAAGGTGGTGCTGACGTAGACTGGTAAGACATTTGAAACACTCACTCAGGTTTATTTGTCTAAAGCAGCATATCTACCTGTGGATTACAGACTCACAATAGTAACTGGGACCCTCCCACCTGTGTTTCAGCATAGTCTTAATCAAGGACTCTGCTCAGCAACTATTTTACTGTAACCGTGGTCATTTACTTCATATATCTGCAGCTCATCAATAACACTCATTACCACTTCATTTTAAACAGGGACATTAGACACACCTCTACTGCACCACTGCCTGTAAGCACTCAGTGTTGTGGCTGATCAGGCTGTGAACTCTGGAAGCTTCTTTGATTATTGGGTATCAGCTCTGTATTTGCACATTGGGATCATTTGATCTTGAACAGAAGCAGCTATAGATGAATAATCCTCAGTGTTTAGTGTTGCACACCGCCTGGGTTGGTGTTTGGGTTACTGTCTGCTGCACCAATTCTTCTCCTCAAAGATGGAAACCAGCAGATGAAGCATGGACTGCTGCTTCTCCCTGGTTTGGGTGGAGGTGGTTATCTGTGCCCAAGGGCTCAAACATTCACACACACATGCACTCAGATGGATGCACCGGGGGCGACTCAGGGTTCAGTAAAATACTTCAACATGCATGCTGAAGGACCTGGGGCTTGATCCTGATTGGCCCGCTGTACCACCTGAGTGGCCCCTCCCTCCTCTGTGCAGCCCCACAGCTGTTTTTACCTGTATTTTGCACCTGTCACCGAGGTGAAGGTTTCCAATCATACTTCTGCTTCACATGCACATGGTGACAGGGTGTGTTATTTTCTTCCTCCATGCTACATCCTGCTTTTCAGGGTTTACTGTGATCTTTGACTTTGTTGGCTGTCTCTGCATCACCAGGTTTATTCTGTACAAGCAGAATAAAGGTTTTGCATATGTTTACACTGATTCAACAAACAAGATCTTGAAAAATGGTAAGAAGGATATCAACCACCAAGAAGGTGTCCTGGCACATACCCTGAAGCCGTACTTTCAAAAAGTGAGAATAACACCATCAGTTTCTGTTATTACTGTCTAATTTATTAATCTTAATGATTCTAACTCACATGTTCACGCTGTCCTTCCTACATCATATTCAGTCATCAGATTCTGGATTCATTGCATACAACGATCAACCACCGAATTGTACTGCAAATGATGAGTATGGCCACAGCAAAGGTGGGTAGAAATAATTATTCCTAAAAATAATGTTTTATGGATGGCAAAATAGTGAGAAAATACTCAGAAATCCTGATTAGCCAGTTTCCATTGTGACATGTGACACAGCACACCTGACAGGTAAGCTGTGGCTGCTCCTCTCAAGCACTTAAAGCAGCATCATTTAGGAGACACAGCAGTACCCTCAGTCTGCTTCAGTTATAATATGGATTCTTCTTTATTTCAAATGGCTTTTTATTGATTATTAAAATATATTGGTAGATACGATACAAACCCATGTATAGTAATCAAATTTTAACAGATTTTAATGCCAAAACAAATCCCCATACACACGCACAAAACTAAACTAGGGTCAAATAAATAACATTTGCACACAGAAAAAGGATACTATAAATATGATAATATATTATCCAATATGTATAAAAAGAAAAAGAAAATTAACAGTAATAATAAAAAACACAAAAAATAATAATAAGATTAAAAACAAAAAAAGGGGGTGGAGGTGCTACTCTGAGACAATAGTTGTAGAATTTTCATAAACCATTAAGAAGGGGTGTTTTCATGGCCTCGGACAGTAAAGGTTATCTTTTCTAAATCCATACACAACATGATAACCCTTATCCAGTGTGAGTGAGAAGGGGAGCTGGATCTTTCCACCTTAGTAAGATGGCTCTCCTGGCAATTAAAGTAAATGAGAGCATGCTTTGTTTTAAACTTGGTAAGTCCAGTTCTGGGAGCATATGTAACTGAACGAAGAACATGATAACA
>JAMQGT020003826.1:0-49638 GCA_024447675.2 Pterophyllum scalare
GTATTGCTGCTGAAATGTGAAAGGCCTTCCCCGAAAGAGACGTCACCTGGATGGGAGCAGATGTTGCTCTAAAACCTGCATAAATCTTTCAGCATTGATGGAGACTTTCCAGATGTACAAGCTGCCAATTCCAGAGGCATTAATTCACCCCCACACCATCAGAGATGCAGGCTTTTGAAGTGTGTGCTGATAAAAAGGCAGATGGTCTCTCTCCTCTCTGTGACCATGTTTTCCAAAAGAAAACATTTCGATTTTGTCTGACCACAGGACAGTTTTCCCCTTTGCCTCAATCCATTTTAAATGAGTTTTGGCTCAGAGAAGACAGCAGTGTTTCTTGATCACGTTCACGTGTGGCTTCTTCTTAGCATCATAGAGCTTTAACCTGCATTTGTGGAAGGCACAGCGAACTGTGTTCACAGTCAGTGATTTCTGGAAGAGTTTCTGAGCCCATGCAGTGATTTCCAGGACAGAATCATGCCCATTTTTAATGTAGTGCCACCTGAGGGCCTGAAGATCACAGGTTTCCAATACTGACTTTCAGCCTTGTCCCTTGCACACTGAGATTTCACCAGTTTCTCTGAATTTTTCGATGACATTATGTACGGTAGATAATGAGATATTCAAAGTCTTTGCAATTTAACATTGAGGAACATAAATATTGAAATTCTTTCACAATTTGCAGAGACCTCAGCCCGTCTTTGCATATGAGAAACTGTCTCTCCAAGAAGCTCTTTTAGTACTATGTACTTTTCCAGCTTTTTGTTGCCCTTTCCTAACTTGAGACATATTGCTGTCATGAAATCCAAAATGAGCCAATATTTGTCATGAAATACTAAAATATCTCAGTTTAAACATTTGATTTGTTTTCTATGTTCTATATTGTGAATAAAATGTGGGTTTATGAGATTTGCAAATCACTGCATTCTGTTTTTACATTTTTCACAGCGTCCAAAGCTTTTTGAAATGGGGTTACGTGTCGACAAAACAAATTCACATTTTATGTTAGGGCAAATGTACGGTTGGTTGGATGAACCAATCATGACAACAGCTTATTTGCATTTAATAAAACCAAAAGAGTCAACAAAAAAAAAGTCAAAAAAAGAAGGAAAAAGAAAATGGCTCGACTTGGTCTTGAAAAGACAATCCCAGACCTGAACTAATTTCACCTCCTGAAGTGATTCATCTTCTGTCTCACGTGCAATCTCTGGCAAAGCATTTCTTTTTTTTACTGCACTTAGACTGTTAAACTGTCAAGAAGACGACAGTCAGCTGTGTGTGTGCATCTGCGCGTGTCTGTGTGTTCGGTAGCAAGCCAGTACCTTCATGCAAACACGTATTTGAAAACAAAAAGAGGCCAGGATGTTAGCGGAGCAGGTCTGTGCTCGTGTGCATGTGAGTGCGCGTGAGTTTAGGACAAACACATCTTTGTCTTTGCTGGCAGTGTTGTCCAGGCAGTTGGCAGAACAGCTTTAAAAAAAAAAAAAAAAAAAAAAAGCTGAAGGACCCCACAATAATACTGGGAACAGGACACACACAGTCACCGAGCTTCACTTCCTCTGCCTACAGTTTCAGGACGTGAACCCCTGAGCTTCTCGTCACCATCATGGTTAACCCTCCACCTGCAGTACCAAGGCTGTAAATTGTAAAGTAAACTCAAAAGGTAGCACAGATGCAGCAGTGTAGGTAGCGTAGAGGTACATACTTGTCAGGGCGTAGTTGGGGTTCTCCAGTTCCATACGTTGCAACTGAGCTGCCAGGTAGACCTGCATGTGAAACACAGGAAATAATGCCATTATAAACATTATCAGTGACTGACAGTAATGATAAGGCAGGTGGTTTTTTCCCCCCGACTGATAACGGTTATTAAATACAGCTGTAACCAAGAGTGACTGTAGGGGATTTTCTTTCCTTTATGTTTGCATTCTGTCTGATCAATAGCTTCACTGTGGCAACAACATGAGTCAGTCCACCTTGAGCTACTCAGGCACAAGTCTGTACCGCTGCAGTTGGAAAAGTAACTAGAGGAGCTGGTTCACCAACTCTCTCGTCGAGCGCTGCCAAGGCTGATCGAGACAGGCCATAACTCTGCTTAGCCATGGCTGTCTTTGATCGTAAAGTCCATGGCTGTGGCACGTTCATTTGCAATGGGGGTAACACGAGTTACTTTCAACGGCTGTGAATGTGCAGTAAATTTCATTCCAGCTACAGTATTCCTTACTAAACATATCTGTCATTGTATAGAAGTAGTACAGGTCAAGTAGTTGCAGTAAAATAGTAATTACATGCATAACTTAAACCCCCAATGTAGCTGAGGTTTCAGCGTTAATCCAGTCTATATCTTTGCCCTTCTCGCAGGCCATATACTGCCTCAGATCAGCCTTGTAAAGGAAGGACTAAGCCTCGCTAAGTCTCACATCATTTCTCCTTTCTGCCAACACACAACTCTGTGGACTAGAGGAAATCCAAAAATGATTGCTTGGGAGTGGAATGCCAAAGTGGTTAAGAAAATTATTTTACATTCAACATCTGTACAACTCACAATTTTGCACAAAGTGAACATCATTGCTTTGGTTAAACGAAAACAGTAGCATGCTCACGGTGACAATGTAGACAGATTTTTGCACACTAATATCATGATTGTGATCTAATTTTTGGAGTCTTTGGGTTGTATATGTAAAACATCTTGTTCTGGTTTTCAGAAACCTCAATAAGGTTTTGAAAAAAATTACTGCTATTTGGAGTGCTCCAGTAAAAACTGGCCTAATGTTACTGTAAAAGAAGAACATAGGCTGAAATGTGAGAAGTCACTGAACACAGGAATAATATGCTCACATATATCGGGGTATAACTGAGATAGAAATCACTGAATAGTAATAGCAATATAGGGATACATTAGTGTGTAAAAGTCTTGAGCCACCCCTCATTTCTTTTTCTTTTGGTTCCAAGGAGACAAACTTTCTTTTAACTTTTTAAAATGGTCTTGAGCCATAGTTCTCCAGGCTTCTGAAGGTCCTTCAAAGTTTCTGTTTGGACATTGGCTGCTTTTTCACTCATTTTTAGTCCTGTCCTTGTACCTAAACATTTATAGTCACTTAATTCTGACCTATGAAGCATTCAAGGATAGGAAAAAAAAAAAGAAAAAAAAAGAAAATGTACCTAACTCAAGAGATGAACCAGTTCTGTGCCGTGTCTACACACAAACAACTTAGCAAAGAACCTACTGTAATAAATTACATTTCTTTACTTAAATCTATAAAAAATACAAATAATAACAGTCTGACAGACATAAAATAGAATTTTTGCACCAACAAGGTGATTCCCAAAGAGCTATTAGCTGCAAACCTTGCATATCTGGTATAACAGTATCTGAAAATCATGCCCTTAAGAGACAGGAAACAAGTCCAACGAAGACATGACACAGGGCCTGAAAGATACCTCTGGCCCTTCAGTTGATCCATCTACTGCTCGCCGTCACCTCATTCTGAAATGGTCTCAGCAGAAGGATGGCTGACTTTCAAGCTTGTGAGAATTATACAAACTCTGAATTTTCATTTAGTTGAATATTTTTCAATAAACTGCTACACCCATTTCCCATTTTCGTGCTAAATATAAAAGAAATGAGGAGTGATGGAAACTGTTTGCATAGTACTGTATGTCAAAAACTGTTATATTCTGACTACAGCCAGAACTAAGAGGTCCTAGGGGAACTAATGCACACGTTTAACTTATTTAACATTTTCTAATAAGCTATAAGTATGAGGTCATAAATCGGAGTATGTGACAAATTTAAATTTGGATTTGTATAAATACAATTCACATGACCGTTATTAAAAATCATCCTCTTCCAACACTGACTGCCAGTAGAAAAAATTGCACCTGATCATCAAGTAGACTGTCAAATAATCCACTGAATAAGTTAAAAGCTGGACATGGGTATATGTATGTATATACATGTTTTGTTCTCACAGTCCTTCTGTTCGTACCTTGATGTCGATGCCTCGCGCTGAGGAGCTGCTGTTGAAGAACCTAGCGGGAATCTTTGAGGACGGGTCAGGTTCTTCTTGACCAAAACCAAGATTTAACAGGATTTCCTCAGGATCCTCTTCGTACAGGTCCAGCAGCTCTGACACACTGTGGAGAGACACGTGGCATTTAGTCTCCTGGTGACAAAGTCGATCGGGTTGCAAGCTAGTCTGCTGCTCAGTCAGTCTAACCACAGAATAAGGAGGATCTCAACAACTGTACCGCTGAACCACTAAAAAACAGACAGCCAGTTAGTACTTTAGCCAGTTAGTAGAGTCATGAGCCAATCTTCAACCAATTCACTGAGACCTGAATCCAGACCAGCAACAGAGGATGAGTCCAAATTGCTATTTGTGTAGAACAAACAGTTTAAAGTAGCTATGCAAACTATGGTATGTTATATTGTGCTTAAGTGGTGGTAATAAGTGGTAGAAAAACAGTCAGTGAATTCTCAAACAAAATCTGCACCTTAAACAGGACAGCTGCTCACTTAGTTTATTGCCCATGTGTTCTTCAAAGGTAAAGTATCTGGATACCAGAAATTTCTGACAGAGCAGTGACACCACGAGCCATTATTACGCCAACCAAATGGAAGGATGTATGAAAAAAAGCACGGGGTATGGTACATCACTACTGAGCCCCTGCTAATCTTGATATATTTAAAAAAAAATTTAACTTTTACAATGTTAGTATACAGATTTTTTTCTTCCATGTGTCATAGATTAGAATTGAGCCGGCCATTTATAATGTAAATATTGGATTAGCCTTGGCTAAGGGAGCTCTGATGTGACAGGGAAAGTGTGGACAGCAATCAATTAGGCTGATATCAGTGTGATTACATTAGAACCTATAGATCTCACACCACAGCACTCAACTTACTGTAAAAGCCTTTATAAAGAGAAAAATAATAATATAATGTAACAACACTGGATGGCTATAAGATCCACAGATTTGCTTAGTAGGGAATCTCCTGACTACTGGTCCACATGTAGAAATTGAAAAAGATCCCACATCACAGATGACACTCAGAAATACACGTCTTTGACCTATATGGACACACAAGTGCTTTTGTTTGGCTACAAATGAATAACATGAAGCTCCAGATGGTTTGTCAAAGAGAACCACCAGGGAACATCTTCTGGGAAACTCTTTGGAGAAATGCAGACACTTTCAATACTTGGCAGATAATTGGATGCACCATCTGTTTTTCACCATCTACAACAGGCAAACTTAAACCAATCAGATCATCGAACCACAGGATGCCGAGTGTGCCAAAGAGACCAAGTGTTAGAATATTGTAAGATATTGTAAGGTACTCACAGGCAGTGATTTTCAAAAAGACTTTAAAAAAAATCCTTGCCATGTGATTGGAAATCCTGCAGCCTCATTGGCTGGATGCTGATTGGTCAAACAGACAGCACATATATTGAAACCTGGCAAGGCATATGCTCTTGTGATTAAAGTATTGTGCGAATCCACCTACCCTGCAAGGCAAACTAAAGAGATCTATGCAGTGTGCTATGCATCTATGCAGCAATTTAACTGGTTTGAGGTTTAATATCAGCCCTTTCTGTGTGTTACTTTCTGCAGCTCCCTCCATAAGTCTGAGTGAGAACTGACCTGGACACAGTGCTGCTCTTCCCAGATCCTGTGGAATTCATACTCTTTCCTTTCTCTTTATACCGGCTCCTCTTCTGATCCGCCGCAAGACCAAAACTGCACACAAAGCATTAACACACAGAGAAATGTTAACATGCACACATATGTTACAGAGAGGAGAAACTAAAGCCATTTTCACACATGAACTCTGGAGAACGTCAGGAGAATCGAGTCAGGACATTAACCACATTTTCTGTTTTACATGTTTCGGACGCGTCCTCACTACCTGAAATAATCTGGTTAAGGCAGCGGGCTGCATGTGGAGAGCATGCAGGAGGCAGGGCACGGGACAGCTGCTGCTTACTGTGAATTAACTGGACAATTACTTATTTCACATGAGGGAAACTAAAACATTGTACAGACTCTGTACTAGAGAGCTAGCAGGTGAAGACAATTTAATGTCAGATCCAACTCTGAGGAGTCCATCTACATCAGGTAATGTCTAGAAAAGTTTAGGTCTTCAGTGCATATGTGAAAATGGCTTAATCCATCAACCAGCTGCAAGTTTATTTACTGAATACAGAAAGTAAAGTGAACTCACCAGGATTCGGTTTTATTATTATTGCACTGAAGATGGTTGGCTGCAAAGAAGAACATGAAAACATTACCTACAGCAAAATGCTTAGCAGCTAATTATTGTCTCACTAAGATTCCCTTTTATTCAATAATCTTTCAGCAACTTTTATAATTGCCTAAATTGTTTAGTCAATAAAATTGCAAATAATCTTTCTGAAGTCACCTTTACTTCTAGAGAACATTTAAAAACAATTCGCTCAAAGAGTTTTGCAGTCAGAGATATTCAAGTTTGCAGATCTGCATAATGAAAAACAGGACATAAGGAAACAACGAAAATCACCATATAAATAAGTTTTGACTTGACAGAAATCATGAGCGACTGCAGGTAGGTAAAACCAACTTGAAAAGACGGCAAATAAAAAAGGATTCACGATATGAAAGAAATAAATAAAATAAAAATACTGCATGAACATGATAAAAAGTACAAACAACAGCAGATTAAAATGTAGTATGAGAACATAAAAAAAAAATAGCATCAGTGTACTTAACTCAAGGAAATATATGTGGATCTTTCAAACAGACTAAAAATTGTCAGTGGCAGGGCAGTACATGATGTGGGATGGGTTTGTTTTTCCAAAGCCTGGGAGCAGCACATGAGAAATAGTCTGGTTTTAAGGTGAGAGTAGGTGACTAGGAGGGAGGATGACGCAAGTCATCTTGAGGCAGATTATGGCATTAGCACAGTGGATCTATAGAGACTTATAAGAACAAACAGCTGCACTGGTTACCTGTTTAAACTTTTTTTTAAAATTGATGCTACAATTTTTCTAAGCCAATGCAGGAGTGAGGTCTTGTTTTTCCATTGTAGCAGCTGCATTTGGGATAACTATGAACAGGGAGTTGTAGTAGTCCAGTCAAGAGGTAATGACAAAAAAAAGAAAAAAAAAGAAAAGGCAAGTCCTCATGAGATAAAACTGGCTTTAACTGAGCTACATTTCTAAGCTGTCCTTCACAAGACTGCTAATTTGAAGAATCCATAAAACAACCAAAATCTGTGACCATATTTTCTACATTAGTAGACATGGGAACCTTTGTAAGGTTAATGAATGAGCTGGGAGGGCCAATTAAAATGATTTGACCTTTGCCTACATTGAGCTGAAAGACGTCTCTCTCCATCCAGCATACGACATCATTTAGACGGTCAGAGGTTCTTCAGTGAACAAGTCTATGGAGTCTAAATGGTGGATAAAACTGTGATTTATCTGCAGAACAGTGGTACTGAATGTTGTGTTTCACAGACAGTTCAGGGGGAGCATACAGAATAAAAGAGGCCCTAAAGCTGACCCTTGGGGGTTGCCACATTAATTCCAGGCATTACAGGATGAACAGTCTCCTATTGTAACAGAAAACTTTCTCTCACTCTCAGAAAGAAAATTTTAAAACCAGGCTCTGCAAAAAGGACTTCCCTCTCTGAAAGTGGCAAAAACCTGAATCCAAAGAAAGCAGCCATTGTATACCTTAATGAGGGCAGATTCTGAACGACGCATGTTTCTAAAGCCAAAAGAAAAAAGTTAAGCGCTCAGATAGTACGAGACCTGGGAGAGGACAATGTTTTCTGACACGTTTGCAAAGAGAGTTACGACAGTTATTAAGAAGGTTCAAGTTTATATTTAACTGAATATTTGAAACTGGAAGGGACCACTTCTTTTACTAAGCAGTTATTAATTATACATAAAATAAGTGACAATAAGGATATCAAGGAATAGTGGGTGGAATTTCATGTGTGTAGCCAATTCATTTACCTCCATCAGTTTCAGGCTTAGTCTTCCCAGCTGTCTAACTGATGTGTTTTCTGAGGGACCTAAGGCTGGAGGTAAGATGTGTGAGCTCATGTTGTGAATTTTATCATTAAATGAATCTAAAAGTTCAAGAATAATTTTACCACTGAAGAATATGGCGAATTGGATATCTGTATGGAGCTTTAATGATGCAATAAACAACCTACAGCTCTACAGCAGAGAAAACTTCATAACAGCTACAAATGGGGAGCTGCTTTTGTCCAGCTCACACCAGTTGTTCTTACCCATAATTTAATGGTTAATTAAGCTGCTGTTTACCACAGCTGCTTGTACTGAACGTTGATGTAGGTGAACTTTCATTTTCTCAAGGGGACTAAAAGAAATGACTTGCTGCAGGTCTGACTGCTTTCTTTTCCATTTCACAAGAGCTTGTTCAGACATGCCATCCTGCCTCCGTCCGTGTGAACATGTCTCTCTTTACTCCACCTCAGTGCAGCTGAACTTCTCTGAATCGACAATGGTTTTCTTCTCTGACAGACAGCTGGATTAAAGGAGCCAAACGTGACAACAGCAACCTCCATACACTAATTCACTGATTCACTTCCATGCTATTCACCCCAAACTATTTAATTCACTAATTCACTTCCATCCCATTCACCCTTTAACACTTTAATCCGTTCCTATCCTATCCTCCTAATGTTGAACAACATTACAGCCAATTAGGATCTGTTCATACCTGACATCTTGAAAATCCTCCACAGAGGACATCAGCTACTCCTGTCAAATATCACTCTCAACATAATTAAGGCCCTTACTGCCAGGCCATAACATGAAGCAGAGAAAGCTGCTCAGACTAAAGAATCCTGATGTCACCTCTGTATAAACACAGGCAGCTTCTTCAAATGGTGATCACAGGCAGGTTGAGTTTTACTTAGAAAATGTTTAGTGACACTAAATAGCTTTAAACCTTAATGTTCATTTCAACATGACATAAAAGATTTGATGCAGTTGTGTATTTTTAGTCAATATGAATTTCCTATATCCAGATGTTTTTTATAAATTTTGCAACAAGATCCACCAAATTTTGTCAGAACAGAAACAAAAAATAAAAATGTTTATAAAAATGTTTATGAACCCTTCAATATTTCTGCGTAAAACACCCTAGATATAATCATTTAAGTTCTAAAAGCAGATAAAAGAGAACCCAGTTGAAGGAACTGAAAATATCAGTTCGTCATTTATTTATTGAGGGCTATGATCCATCTATGTGGGCCAAAAGAATGTAAATCTTGGAAGCACTGTGAACTCGGATCTCCTGATCATCGCATTTGTGAAAGTGAATAATAACACAAACAACTGACACATACAGTTAGTGGTGCTTATCAGGCAGGAATGTGCTACAAAACCCATCTTTAAACAGCTTGGACTCAACAATCAACAGTCAGACAGGCTGTGTGCAAGTGAATGAAATCACAAGCATCATTACCCTCCCCAGGAGTGGCTGACAGAGAGGAACACAGGGTAACGTCTGAGGAAATAAAGGCTTTTCTCACATTTCTCAACCCCTCAACACTCATATTAGCACCTTTTATCTATCACACGTGTGTACTGCCCAAGGCTGGGATCAAACTACCTCACTTCTGATAAGTAGATGACCATGAGCCACAGCTGTCCCACAAAGGAAAGGAAAACAATGGACTACAGCATCTCATCTGTGAAACATGGTGGTGGTAGTCCCGTGTTTTGGGCCCATTCTGGTGCATCTGGCCCAGAACATTTTGGAACAAAGTAGTCTGACTTATTCCAGTAATTTAAAAGGACAATTTTCAGACTCTGTCCATGAACGGAATTTCAAAAGGGTGGGTCACACAGCACAATAACAATATAAGAACACAAGTTGTCAAGGGTCTAAAGAGAATAAACATATTTTTAAATGATCAAGTCAAAGTTTTGACCTTAACCTGAGAGAAATGTGGAATGGGTTTCAAGGTTCATTTGAGGAAATCTATCAGCATCCCATAGCTGATTAGTCCTCCAAGTTGATGTGCAGAACCAAGTAGTTAGTTGTAGTTTATGCTTATAAAGGGGGATCACACCAAATATGACCCCCCCCTAAAAAAATACCCAATATTGGATCATTTTCCTAAATAAATAAAATGACCAAGTCTATTTTTTTTCCTCATTGTGTAAATAGGATCTCTTTATATACTCTTAGTACTTGTGTGTAAATTAGACAATATTTCAGTGATATTTATGTAGAAATTTCCTGCAACTGCTTCTCTACGTTTACATGTTTACCCAACTTTCAGTTCATGGTTTCGTTTTCTGGCCCACAACTTCATGATTATAGTTGACTTTTGCTCTGTCTTAGATTTGACTACAGTTACATCCATAAATGTCAAGTCAGTTTACTTATATAGGACAATAAATACTGACCAAAGTGCTACACAGCAAGTAACACACACACGCACACACACACACACGCAACAAGAGCACCGCCTAGCAGGGCAAACTACACTGGTCACACTGTCTTAACACTGTTCATGAAAAACAAATGTTTAATTATGTGACCTTAACTCTTGACCTTCAGGAGATGATCACTTCATATCTAAGAAATGGTAGGAAGGATCCATATCTAGACATTATGCAGAAGACAAATTTTACATATGACCTTGACTTTGACCTTGAACCCAGTGACCCCACATACAATCCCAACCTTGCTTTGGTCATAAGCTATCTACCCATAAAGTTTGGTAAGTGTAGGCCGAACGGTTCGAGTTATTGAGCGGACAATTCAATAAACGCTTACATCCATCTTTTAACAGGCGTGTAAAAATTATTTAGAACAGTAGTAATTAAGAACACTTGAACAAGTAATTATGTTAAAATTATAATAGTATTTATAGTAGTAGTTTTAATACCATTTCTGAATTTTATTTTTTGGCAGTTTTAGAAAAACTGGAAAAAACAAAAAGGAGAAGAAATGTGGAGGTTGTGTATGTACAGAACCACTGATGAGAAGTTTCAGTTTTCTGATTAATTGTGGACTGGAGGAGCAGCTGCTTCAGGCTTCTTGACTGTATGTTTGTGTAAAAAAAGTGGTATTTTATCAAATGGTTTTCTTTCCTCCACCAGATCACCCCAGGGGTGTGTTCATTCTCCTTTTTTTTTGTTTTAATTTTTGCTGTACACTAATGAGGGCCAAAGCCATTATGTGAGGTGTTACATTTCTAAGTTCAAGACAACTCAGTAATTGTGGCTCTTATGAGAAGTGATGACCCCGATCACGGTCCCGTAGTGGAGGGATTTACAGAGTGATGCAAGCTGTCCTCCATGGACATTAGTGCATGAAAAACTAAAGAGATGGCTGTGGACTTTAGGAAGAATCCTACGACCGCCTGTCGTGCAATGGTAAAGAAAGAGGCAGTTGAGTTTGTGTAGCAGTATAAGTAACCTGCCTCTATAATTGATAACAAGCTGACCTTTGAGCTTCAGGTGGATGCTGTGTGTAGCACATGCACCTTTATCACAAGCTTTGTGGATTGCATGTCGGCAGCATGTTTATGAGAATGTTTTATTGAAGCTGTTCTTACATTCTCGTTTGGCATCTGGCATGAATCGCTGAACCTCAAAAACAAAAAAACAGGCTGCAAAGTATAGTCTGCAGGTGTGACCCTTAAATCTATACTCCTATGTAGTATAGACGAGTATAAAGCTTCTAAATCTTAGTGTGCATTTATGTTATATTTACTGTGTGGCGTTTTTTTTATATCTGTTTGCTGACTATATAACAAACTGCCCTTCAGGGATAATAAAGATATCCTTGATCCTATTTTCAAACAGAAATACATTCAAGACTGCCAATTCTGCACAGCCGAGACAGAGCACATCTACACAAACTCAAAGCTCTTTGCATCAAGTAATTAATGTCTATTCAGCACCACATTCCACCAAATGACCTCCGACCATAGACACACGTATAATGTTTTAAAATAGTCATTTCAGGCTATTGTTCAGTTAGTAACACATGCACCCAGTCATCACAAGATCACAAGAATGATGAACACACAAACACACACGCACAGTCAGTCGTGCATTCAGTGTGTTCCCACACCTCTGCAACTGTTGACTTTTCCATCATGAAGAAACAAGACTGCGGAATGAAGATGAGGGATCACGAGATATTCTGTTGATTTAACCAGCACTGTTTTCAGATCTTCCTCTTTCATTTAAACACATGATTGAGGAGCTCATGGGTCTAAATAAGTAGTTATGTCTATAAATTTGGACATCATACCATAATGATTGTAGTGTATATGTGCACTATATTGCCAATAGTATTCAATCATCTACCTTCAAACGCATATGAACTTGAGTGACTTCCCATTTTTGATTCACGGGGTTTAATATGATGTTGGCACATCCTTTGCAGCCATCACAGCTTCAGCTCTTCTGGAACTAAATTTGGGACTGCCAACACCTATATGGTGTATAGAAATATTTTATACAAATCCCACAATCGCATATATTTGTACATTTGACAGCTGTGTACATTTGATGTTTGCCAGTAAAAGAAAATGTCATAAAACCAAATCACTTTTCTTCAAGTTGCCACCATCCTGACATTCCACACAGTGGCCCTAGAAGTGTACGTACTTAAGCTGCACTTTGAATTTCATTATACTGGATGTCAACTGTCAACAGTGGAAATGACAAATTAAAAAAAAGTAATAATAATTTTTAAATGTGCAAGCATGCTTGTTAAACAAAATATTTTACAAAGATGCAAAAACTTAATTTATCTTATACAACAAGAGATCTAAATTTCAAACTGAAGACAAAAGCTAAACACGAATTACTTTTTGTTTTCTGTATGACTTTCACTTTCATATTGCTCTGGAGGAATTTTGGCCCACTCTTCTTTACAACATTGCTTCCACTCATTGAGGTTTGTGGATATTCATTTATGCGCAGCTCTCTTATGGTTCTGCCCTCATTCAGGCTGAAGTCTGGACTTTGGGTCATTGCATCACCTTGATTCTTTTCTTTTTCAGTGATTCGGTTGTTGACTTGCTGCTGTAATTTGGATCACTGTCCTGTTGCATAACATAATTTGAGCCAAGCTTTAGCTGATGGACAGAGGGCCTCATATTTCACTCCAGAAGACTTTGGTATACAAAGGAGTTCATGGCCGATGCAATAACTGCAAGGTGCTCAGGTCCTGTAGCTGCAAAACAAGCCCAAATCATCACCTTCCACCACAGTGCTTAACAGTTGAGATATTTGTACTCATAAGCTATGTTTGGGATTCTCCAAACATGGTGCTGTATATTATGGACAAACACCTCCACTTTGGTCTCATCTGTCCAAAACGCATTGTTCCAGAAGTCTGTATTTACTATATAAAATCCTCAATAGACTATATGTCTATGTATAGGTGTCTATGGCATGTACACTACACAGTGCAATGCACCACATGATCACCACATAACCCAACAGCAGACTGTAAGTGGTAGAACCAGGGTCCCTTATAGAAAATGGCAGTTAAGAGTACAACTGCTCCAAATGTTATTGTTACTACATCTGTGTGTATGCAGTCATACACGGTAAATCCAGCTGATACAGTGCAATACTACTTTACATTTCTTCAGCTTTGTTTTTAGACTTCTGCCTCAGATTTCAGATGCATTCACCTGTCCAAATATCTACTAAGCATTCAGTTTAATCGTTAGACCAGAGCAGTCCTTTAGTGCTAATTTACGTGGCCCGTACTCAAATTACTCAATTTCCTCATCAGCACGAAACCAAGGCAATGCATTTGGAAGCATATATTTATTGTTTCATGAAGTGACAACCTGATGAAGTTATTTAATAAAATGCTAACTTTAAGAACTTCACAGAGGTCAAAAACTAGTTGCATATGCACGTAGGTCCATGCAGGTGCTACTACAGACATGGCTACAACAATATGCAGTGTTGATCGGGTCACAGTCAAGAACTACAAGGAGATAACAGGGAAAATACCCACTTTTATTATTTAAACACTGCAGGAAACTCATGTTTGATGTAGCAAGTTACCAAAAAGCTTTTTTTCCAGACCCTCGGGACAGGAAGTCCTACTTGGCAGACTGTTAGGACTGCACATTAACAAACAGCAACTATACCTTAACATTAGGTTTCTAATTGTATTACATTCATGCTTTAAGTTAAATATTTCACTGACAAAAGTTTTAAATTAGTTCAGATTAGTTTGATGGAGTAGTGAATTGTAAGTTTTGTGTCACGAGCAGCTCTGCTATTATCAGCTTTCACTGGTGAAGTCAGCAAAATGTCAGTGCTTCTTTTTTTTAAAACATGCCTTTTAAATCAGAATTCAATTACACAATTAGCAGAAAATGGAGGGAAACCGTTAACAATGAGCAGAAACTGTTAATCTTGCGAACTGACCTTCAGCTCCCAGTGAAAGGTCATCTTCAAAGCTGCAGCCGTTTTTCAGAGGCACTGTTCTACACACACACACGCACACACACACACGCACACACACACACACGCACACACACACACACAGTAGTAAGTTGTGAAATCCCTTTAGCGACAGCACTAATCTACACCAAATTCTGACTTTAAAGTTGTGATAATATGACAAGTATATTCTGACGCACTGAAGTCCAGATAGCGGAGGAGCTGTCACCATCTGCACAGTTTGAGGTGCTCACTATGTAACAACAGAAATTCCAAAAATATGGATTACCTCTGCTTGGAGAAGCACTCTGATCATCTAGAGAGGCTCCGAGGGGAGATCTGGACAACAGACACAAAGACAGTGAGTGAAATATACTAGATACTAAAAATTCAACATGAGCCACCAGTGTTAGTTTTGCCACCATTAACATACATCATACATCACACACACACACACACACACACACACACACAAAGTGCCTACAATGTATCGACCCACATGCTGTCTCTTTTGGTAGTCTGTGTGTAGATTTACACAGTGTGGCCTAAGCCAACTATCCTAGGCTACATGGTAGTCAATTCAAAGGAAAACATGCAAGGCTAATTACCTATCTCACAAATATCTCAGATCATCAATAAAAAAATATGACTCAGTATAACAAGACACTTCCTAGCCTGGCTTAAGATAACCCTATGGAGCCAAATGGCTGTCTATCTAAGGCCAACTGTCCCTGTCCCAGTCCCAAATTCTTGTCAGGTGAAGATTTACTAAACCAACTCTGGATCTCTGTCAAGTCAGGAGAGGTAACCCAGGCTAACTGCCAGTCAGGCCAACATTCTCAGCCTAATTCCTAGTCAGGCCAGGCCACTTGTTTTGGTAAATTCCAGGTCTATACTAATTATTCTAATTATGCTTTTGGAACCTGTAACGGTTGTACTGACCAGACTAGTTGTTCCAGGCTAACTGGTTGACAGATCAGTCTAAGTGAAAGTAACACTAAGGTAGCGGGCCTGTGCCGCTGTCTGCAGCAGGATGCTGAAGAGACTGCTGTTACACAAGCTGCAGCTTTTATCAAATGGGACAAACTTCATGGCAGCAAATATAACACACACACACACACACACACACGGTTGCGTAACAGTGCGCAGTCGCAGTGTTCACTATTCCTCCTACTTTCACCCAGCAGCCATGTTGGCCCCCGGCCCCTACCCTCAAGCTGTCGCTATAGTAACCCGCTTGCCATGTTACCACAGTGCCGTGTCATGCTGTAGAGGACTGTGAGTGACAGCGGTTAAAACGGTGCATGTGTGATAACACTGTTGACTCAGCAGGAAAAACCCCTGCTTTTTTTTTCCCTTTCTTTCCGTCTTCTGTCAGCTTCTTCCTGCATCTTTCCCTCCTTACTCCACTTCTGCCGCTCTGTGCACTCCGTCTGTGGGCGTGGGTCTGCTGTCTTTGTGTTTGTTCCCTGTGGTTCTGTGTGTTCTCTGTCTAGGCGTTGGCTGCAAGTCGGCTCTACGTCAGCAGCTGATAAACCTTTATACACCTTTAAACACACACCTCTAGACATCAGGAAAACATAACTCACTTGCTAAACCAGTCAGGTTTCAAAAGGCCCATACCTGCAGCTGTCCATATTTACATTTTTTGACTGTGTTAATCATTCTATATCCTCGTGCTGATCATTTTCTAATATTTTTGGTTGCAGTTAAGTCCTTAACAGCTGAATGTAGCCCAGCTGTAAAATTAGAGCAGTTTAACAAAGGAATTTAAGAGCCATCATTTTAGCCGTTAGCTCCACCTGAGCTTGTAAGTTTTGTCAAGCCAGCTAACAATAAGAAAGCCTGGCTCTGTTGAACTTGCTCCATGGTAGAAGTAAATTAGTACAGATGAATTCTCTTTTAAACGAAAGTGTCTGTACGCCTGAAATTATTTGTTTTAAAAAATAACAACAATAATAGCAATAAAATAACTTTCCAGTTTGCATATAATGGAAAATGATGACATTTCACATTCCAGCAGTGGTTCTCAAACTTTGTCAGAAGCAGGAAAAAAGTTAATGTGCCAAACCCTGTAATCTTAATAAATTATTAAGAATAAAAATAATTACTTTTTTTTTTTAGTTAATTGTAGTAATTTGGCACAAACTCATCAGCAAACTTGTGTTTATCTTCCATAATTAAAAAAAAAAAAAAAATCCTGTTCTTTTAAGCCTCAGTTTCAGGAAGTTACATCACACAATTTGGGTCAGGCTCACTGAACACAGCATGAGTCAAAATGACAAAGCAACCACAAACTGCAAATGCACATATATTCAAGGGAACCACAAGGTATTTTTAAAAAGTACTCATTACAACAAAAAGAGAAAACAACCATTTTAAGTTATTATGAACAAAAAAAATGTGGATAACAGAATGAAGCCCCTGTGAGACATGATTAAAAGTAAACCTATGCTGCGATCATGTTTAAACTTCTTGCAGGCACAAAAACAGTCATAATTTAACTGGCATAATTAAATTATTGGGCTGACTCACCTAGAAAACCTGAACTGCTTAGGCACATCGAGATTGACTGAGAACAGGATATTTAATCATGACATTTAATGGACACTGTACCTGCATTCATCCAGCCAGCTGGCGATCTTGCTGTTAGGAACTTGCCCTGAAAGATACAAGTACGTTAAAGTAATGAGCCAGCACATGTTGTACTGTGCAGTGATTACAACATGCTATAAAACTATTACAGTGGTGCCAGATTTCAGGATATAAGTCAACATCACAGTAATCGTGCCAGCAGACTGCGTCTCCACCAGTTTACACATAAACCATCCGGCTCCTGTACACAGTGCTCCGACCACAACCAAAGATTCAGTTCATGAAAATAAAGAAAGTAAATGGGCAAAGCTGTAAAAGTGCACGAAAAGTGTGGAACAAAAAGCCTGAGCTTTACACTCTTAAATAATACATTTAGTTTAGGGGTTTTTGCTAGAAGAGGCCAATCAGGCATTTAAGTGATTTTAGGGAAGGCAGGTTTAAAAGGATCCTATTTGAAAGGTTGCCTGTGACATGATTTTATTACACTGATGAAGGCCACAAGCCGAAACATGCTGAAACAGAACACCGACCAAGAATACCTATTCAATTGAAATTAATTTCACTTTGATTTCCTGACAAATGAAAGCAATTTCTGTGTCTTCTTTATTACACTGTGGGACAATAACATTTAATGTTTCAAGCTGCAAGAAAGACATTTTCCTGTAAAAATGGCTGTCTGTCTTGACCTCTGTAAATGTTTACTTGCTGATGAGCTCAGTTATATATTCTGTAAATCTTGGTCATACTATATTTCACTAACAACTTGTCAATCAGACTAAGACCCGCCCCTCCCGGTCACATCTGGTATTTCACAATCAAGACGGCGCTCTGTTTCGAGGCTTTAAGCCTGGATTTCAGAAACCAGTGGCTGCCGCCACAGCTGCTACGTCCATCTTTGACACCAGCTGTGAAGACATTTCACTCATATTCAGAGTCATGTCACCACGGCGCTCCATGAACAGTCTTCCCATCACTTTAAAGCAAAACAGCTTTGAAGACAGTTAAGCTCAACTAACCTTGTTCTTCTGCCTGTCTCTGTGTCTTGCCATTACTTTGGCTCTGCTGGGGCTCCTGGGGGCCAAAGCGGTGCTCTGGATTTGATTCTTTCCACAGGGAATCTCTGGTCTGCGCCCAGGCCTGACGTCTCATTCTGGGATCTGAGGATCAATCAAGCATACCGTCTTGTCAGCATGGCAGCTATGAAGGTTATTATAGCAGAGTTACTTATGAATGTGTATGGACAGTTTTGTAAGTATATCTCAAATTGTCTGCATTACCAGATTTGTAAATGCGCACAGAAATCTGCAAATCCACATTCAGAATCAGTGTGCGCAGACTGGCACATAATAATGTGGATCTAAGAAACATGACACACCTTGACCAGCAGTGGCCTCCACTGCCAGAGTTCCACTCTCCATATGTGATTGGTTGTGGTCAGTCAAAGACTGACTACTCGACAGTAATATCAGCAACAGGTAACATACACCTGCAAAGACACAGAGAGAAACTTTTAATCTTAATGCTTTATTTAAAATGTACAAAAACATTAATAAAATTTGTTGAAATCATTATGCAAAGCAACTGTATAAAAAAAGATTCATGATGTTAAAGATATTATTGTATTTAATTGTTAGTTATTAATGATCACATGCAAAACAGAAGCAATAATACAATACATGCAAGAAAAACCAATAGGGAATATTAGTCTTAGCAGCTTTATTCACTAAAAAAGGATGTATTATTAGGCTCTAATTGAAACACGCAACCCAGAAACATATCATAGACCAGAGAGCAGAGAAAAGGCCTGAATCACTAATAAAATAATCACTCAGATACTAATCCTGATCAAGTGTCAGCAGGGAACAAGGAACACGTCCTAGGAAATATTACATTTAAATGTATAAAATCACCAAATTTGTTGTACACTAGCTGGAGTGCATAATAAAGCTGTAGTTTGTTTAACACCAGTTCTTACCTTTACTGTTACCAAAGTTGAGGAGAAACTTTGCAAATTTAATGTTATAACTCTCATGCAACTTTCAACCAAATCACTAATCACCTCAGGGCCAGTAACTTACACAAACACGAATAATTTCTTAAGAAAACTTTAAATTTTGAGTTTAATTCGCTCCATGAGGATTATTATTTGTGTGCTAAAGCTCAATCCTGGAGGACCGAAGTAGAGGGAAGCTGCTTTGCCGTTAGATGAGAAGTTGAGAAGTGGCCTTTATTATGGATGAACAAGTTACCTAAGCTGAGAGCACCTGAGATCACACACACACACACACACGTGCACACACACACACAGTGCTAAGAAACAGAGGTGTGGCACTTTAGCTGTACTACACCTCTGCACCAATTTTTTTTTTTCTTCAAGGAGAAAAAAATAATTATTCACAATGAGCTTAATTGATTGGAATTCAGCTGTCACGTTATTAACTTTCATCCAAGAAAGTTAATAACGACAAACTGAGCAGTCAAAGCTATCATCATGATATTTAGGGCCAGTGGAAAACCTTTTTGCATCAAAAAACTAGTGCCAGGCTTCACCAAAGAGGCACAGTATCAGTTTCGTGAGGCAAATTAGTTCTTTGGGTGATCTAACAGAGCACTAAGTTATATACAATTCATTTCAATAATTACCTGCCAAAGTAACAACTGCATTTTAACAGACATTTCAATAATGTATGGCTCCAATGTAGGAAGTAGTTACCCAAACCAAAAAAAAGGAAACTACATGAAAATCGCTCTGTGTGCGCGCTGCTGAGGAAAAAAAAAATGCAGCGATGTTTTCATCATGCACCGATGTCTGTGCAGAAATGTCACTATAAACCTGAAACACAGATCAGATCATTTTCACTCAGTTTCAATAAAATACTGTCACTATTACTGAAGAGCAGAAAGAGACTCGACTATAAACAGAAAGCCTTTGTAAAGATGGAGGGAAGTTACAGGACAGAGCCAAAGCTTTAGCACTGCCCTCACAGCTTTGAGCCACCCACCCGTCATAGTTACGCACATTACCTCCTCTCATTCCCAGTAAATAAACAGTCCAACTATCACAACACACATGCTGCGCCTGTTTGTTAAATCCCAACAGTGGCCAAAAGAAAAGTTAGTAAATCTGGCCTGTGGACAGTTATTTTTGCATTTGACCTCATTACATATGTATTTGTAAGATATTCCCTATCTGAGCCTGCAGGGGAGCCACAATACAACACGCATGAAGACAATCAAAATATTTTTAAAGTGAGCCGGTGGATTTACAGTGTTTACCGTTTTTAGTCAAATTACAGAAATGAACACAAGTGCGGTCATACAGCTGTGCAACACCACAAATCACTTTCATGTAGTTTTTTCCTACTTCTTTCAGATCTATAAGATCTAATAATGCTACAATTAATGGGACTCAGAGAGATCAGAAGTATCTTAAAAATAATGTCCGAACTTCACAATATATAATGCTGACTTTAATAAATACCTAGCGTTACATGACATACAGGAAAGAAAAAAAAAAAAGGAACAATGGTGATGTGCACATTTACCCACATGATACGATTACTGTTTAACTTCCAATACGGGGCTGGACCAGGATCTGGTGGTAAATAATGTGTTGGGGGTTTTTTTCTGCACACCATACAGAATCAACTTTAACACAGAGTTCTGGTTTACAGAGTGCAGCAGTCTGTCATGAAGCAGCCCTCCTCTGCATGAATCCTGCCTCCACTCGAGCCGTCGGATCCAGTATTTAACGCTGACTCCGAAAAGTGGTAGAATTCAAATTTCACCAGAGAACGCATAAGGAAGAGAGATGCAACCCAAAGTTGGAGAGAGCGGGCACCTATCCCACAGGAAAGAATGAAAGAGAGCGAGGAGGCTGATCAAGGGAGGAGAGAGCTGTAAGGCCAAAAGCAGACTAACGAGAGGAGTCGCTTTGAAGCTGATGTTTTGTCTGCTAAATATGGGGGGGGGGACCCGAGCCTTTCAGTTTCCACAGCATCAAGCTGAAAATAAAAACTAAGCAAATTTAACATTTGTGTGTGACACTTTGTTTTCATTTTGTGGCTATGTTACTATTAACATAAAAATGACATCATAAAGCAAATGCATCTGTATAGTATATGCATCTGTCTGCATAGCTACTCATTATTTTATTGTAGACACTAAACTGATGTTACTTCCAAGAGCTGAATATTTACATTGTTACTCCTAAGAACAGGTGTATATCTGTTCCAAGTTCCTGTGTTCGGACACCTTGACTGATAAAATCCATTATGTCAAATGGCATCTGCTCTAAAAACAGTGCACATGGAGTTACTGAAGGGAGGAGGAGGAGGATGGAGGGGAAGCGGGAGAAGCCCGGAGGAGCATGAAGCCAAACCTAAAAGAGAACGTGTGAAACAGGAAATGGGTGTTTAGAATGAAGAACGGAACAACTTCCTGTCCGAGAAAGAGAAAGAGATGTGTGGGGGTGAGGGAGGGACAGTTATTTTTAGATTTCTCTTGTAAATGCAAAACAAAGCGGACAATTTGAAAACAACGACGAGCACACAGACGGCGCAGAGAGAGCCAATCAGCTGCTTTAACACGCGTCAGGGACACAGGAACAGTGATAAGCAGGTCAACCACTTTTCATCCTCCAAGTCATTAACTTAAAGGCCACTCCTGACTAACAGAAGAAACTTCAGTGTTGCTCTTTGCAGACAACTGCAGCCATTCCAGGTTTCACCAAAATTTCAAAACACTTCTTCAACCTGCAGACAGCAACCTGTCTGAAATGGATGTTAATGCAGCAATAGGCTCTTTCAAATTAACTTTTTTTTTAGTAAATGTAATAGAACACCATTTAAAATAGGAGACGGGCAAACACTGGCCACAGAGCTTCAGTTAAAGCAAGCTTTCCATCAGGAGCTGCGACGACTGAACCAGCAGAACGGGCTACTGTCAGCCTGCAGCCGGCAATTACAAAGCTCCATCAAATCAATAATACAGTTGTCATGATAACAGAAATGTTTACACACACACACACACACACACACACACACACACAGAGCTAACACTTGAGTTATAATTCTATATAATTCATCTTTTCCCCCCTCATGCTGGGCATTGTGCCCACTGCGACATTTTTAAAAAGAGGCAGTTATTTAGTTGATCCACTGTGATTAGATACTTTAGCTCTCAGAGTCAGAACAGTTTCCTCAAATGACCATATTTGGGATATCTGCTCCCACTGACATCATACACATCCAAGAGTAGAAAAAACCCCCCAACTGTAACTGCACTTTTAGAGGAGTCTGAAGCCTGCTCTTCTGGCTCACAGAGATCATTTCCACATTTGCTGACCTCATTATTTTAAACTTTGGCTATGTTTAATATGAGCAACCGCTATTGTAACCATTCATATGACAGAAACTATGGAAAAGAATAAGAGGTCAACCAGAATCCAGTCTCAGATCCTCAGGCAGAAACCTGTTAACTGTTCCCACCTCACGCTTAAAGGCGGTCGAGCGTTTGCTGATGGGGCTTCTCGGTTGTGGAACGACCCGCCTGAGTAAATCTGGCCCGCTTCACGAGGCTCTTCTTTTAAATCACCGCTGAAGACTGATTTGGATCATAAGGCTTTAGCACAGATTTTATATTTTTGGACATTCTTAGTTTAACACCATCATATTTTATAACTTTTTATTTTACCTTTAAATAACTGAATCAATGGAATCACACTGCATCTTATTCTGCTGCGTGGCCTCTTTCGATTTATATGCAAATTCTTTTTATAATTTCATCATACTTTGCTCGTTTATTCTGTGTTTCTGGGGAGCACTTTTTAACGCTGGTTTGAATAGAAAGTTTAATATTTAGTAACATTAAGGTTTCATTCCTTCTTTTGTCCAAACATTTTCTGTTAACACAAAAACAAAAGCAGATGCTCACCATGAGCGAGACTCTGTACCTGAGCAGTATCTGATCATTGTGTTTGAAAACCAGCATTATCGATTATTCCCAAAAGCTGGATGTCACGTTTAAATGCAACACTTTAGTGACTAAATGTCAACACTTCTTTCAGATCTGCTTCACAAGGTCAAAAGTCATTTATGTGCCGCTGAGAAGTGACTGCAGTGCAGAAATGAATATCTAGTCCTCAAGACCGAGTTTGAAAATCTCCTGTAAGTTGATATTTTATGATTAAAAACAAGTGTTAGAGAGGCATAACATTCACATATATAATTATCCTTCTCCCTCTCTATTATAAAAGTAACGTCGGTTAATATTATTTCAGGCATTTCAAGATTCAAGCTCACTCTGGAAAAGGAGAAGTTAAAGAAATGACACACTCTGGAAATCAAAAACTCTCCCTGAGGACAATAAAGGAATTAAACAAGGCGACTGAGCAATAAACGCAAATTTATTATTAGAGAGGACGATGTGGTGTGATAAATCATAAATTCAGCCTTGAGAAATGACTCATCTTCAAGTTTTAGTACATGTAAGTGAGTGTAAATCTTGGTTGTGCAATAATCCATTTCAAATGTGAGCTCTTTCTGGCTTTCCTCTGTTTTATTTGAAAGTAAACTCATCGTCTCTCAGAGGAGAGGATGACCCACTGACTGCGTGAATATCGAGCCCGACAGTTAAGTTAGCCTGTCGGCTGACAGAAGCCAGACTCTGAGGTCACAAAAAGGCACAAACGCTACACTGTCGTGCAGGTGACATATAAGCCTCCACTTTTCCAGGATCGATGGTTCCCTACAAACACGGCCTGATGATAACAGAAACATTACTTTGCGTTTCCTGTGGTCATGAAAACACGCGAGGTGACCAAGTAGGGATGTTTAGCCTGACATATCTGTATGAGAGGCAGCTGAACATTTAAAATTTCATGGGCATATTCTGTAAAAACTGTAATTTTACTTCACTATATTTAACTATAGTTTTTATACAAATTAAGATACTAAAAAAAAATAAAAAAATAAAATAAAAAAACTAATTCAGGATATGATGTCATATGGGGAAAAAAACATGATCACTGGTCATTTTCATGTTAAAAAAAAAAAAAGAGAAAAAAAATCAAACATTTCATGGTTTCAGTCTCATAAATGTGGGGGTTTGCTGCTTGCCCTTGAATAAATAAACTGCACACTTTCAAGATTTAAGATTTTGCAGGTGAGAATGCATGTGTAGTGGTGTCCTTTGTTCACTCTGACAAGCGATCGGTGAATGCATTTGGAAATTAACCAGCAGACTGATGAGCAGCAACCCAGAAATAGAACAGAAACCAGCTCCAACTCAACCACCTGCAGCAGGAAAGTGCTGTTTAAACATGAATGCATCACTACTATTATAACAGGGCATACCCCACCACACACACCACACGCACAAAGGTACTTTGGCTATTTTGAGTACTTCTAGTTTTGATACATAAAAACACTTACTATGCTTTCACCTAAATACTTTTACTTAAGTTACATAAGTAAATGATCTGACTGCTTCCACCACCTCCACAGACTGCACTGCAAGTTCAATCAAAGCATTCACATTTTATGCAACTCTCAAACTAAATCACACATTTCAGCCAGAGGAGCATGATCGTGAGATTTGATCTTTCGCACCATCAACATTACTGGTTGTTAAAGTTAATCCATTAGTCAGCCTGGCCCACATCATTCTCAGTGATGACAAGGTTCAGTTTAAAAAAAATGGATTATTATTAAAATTAATAGGAAAATACAAAAAACAGTTACTTTACTTTCTTTTACATTAAACAATACGTAGTTAATCTACGTAATAATGTGACGCAAGGAAAAAAAATGTAAAAAAAAAGAAAAACCCAGGAACTTCTCATTAATGTGAGTTTGTTTCTGGAGCTTCAACTAGGCTGCCAGTCTATTAGTACCCATTTGTTTTGCTTTGTCATGCAATCGTGAACTCAAAGATTTTGGTTTGTAACTGATTGTCTGAACAGAGATTTGAGCCGTGTGACATCAGCAGAAGCATTTCTCACACTTTCAAAGACAAACGTCAAAGTCAGGACTCTTAATCAGCTCCCTGTAGGCTGACTCATATAATCTTTTGACGCCAGTGTTTTCATGTGAAGCCCAGTGGATTAGAAATATAAGCCTGCATTCAGCGGGGTAAATTGGATACACCTTTAAGTACCCTTTAAGTGATTACCTCCACAAGCACAACAATTCAATGCACAGCCCGACAACTTGTTGGTCAACAAGCTTTTACACCACGCCACAGTTTTGCAACACACTCACACAGAGATGAAGACATATCTTAAACACACTGACTGGTCACTTTTCTTCAGCTATCTGGGGTTTGGACACCGTTCAGCCGCCTTTAACCCTACTTTTAAGACCTGCGCAGCCTTTCTAAACCGTCAGCAAACTTTTTTCTTCTCCTGTTTTAGATCAAGCCCACTTGCTGATCCTGTTCAGTTGTTCCTGCTCTGTTTGATACGAAGGACGGGACTGACAGCAGTCTCAGTAAAACTCTCAAACAGCCGCAGCGCGGCGGGCAGCGTTGTGAGCGGCGCTGTGCGCGCTCCGGTCACTCACCGTCATTTTTCTCCGCAGTTTGCGCCTCAAATCCCAAAGTGTCAAAACTGGCCAAACTTTTCTAATAAACTCTCCAACATTCCCGCTTCCGCTTCCTGAAACCTGCTGCTACAGTGACAAGCAGCGTGCAAGGAGGAGGAGGAGGAGGAGGGCAGGGGGAAGGAGGTGTGTCCTCCGCATGCTGCTGCGGAGAAACAGCGACACCTGCCGGACAGCATTTCTTCACACTTCTCGGCGCTTGTTATCATAGTGGCAACTGTTGTGTTACTTTTTGAAAGCAGCTGACTCACAGTCTCAGTAAACATGCCTGTCAAAGGCTCATCAGGCGAGTTCTGACAACCACCTCACTAACAAGGATACTAAAGACACTGCCTCTACTTTTATAAAATATATTTTAGTTCGTTTCCCAAGGTCACAAAATTGTTTCAGTTGGATTTTATAGTTTAGTGTTTAATTTAATTAAACATTTTTTTTTTTTTACATCTAGTTTATTTCTTGGCTTAGTTTTAGTTAACTATAAATGTGATTCTTTGGCACGTAAACAGTTGCTGGTTTGATTCCAGCTGGAGACCCAAATTCCCTCTGAGGATGCATCAGGAAGGGCATCCTGGGAGCTGAAGTTCTTTAATGACTTTGGCTGCATGTCTTGAGTGAGTCTCCTACCACAGAATGAATCTGGGACAAAGCAGATGCCTCGCTGACTGTACTAATGGACACAAATCTTGTACCAAAATATCTTTTGTTCAAATAGCACAATCAGTAACTGACTTCATAATCATGGACGTTGAGCCCAGAAGATATTTTATCGTTGTATGGATTACAGTGCAGACAATACAATTTCAGGTCACGATTCTTAAATAACTGTAAGGTCATATTTCAGTTGAAATGTATCCTATTGCAGCAATAAAACTAAGACATTAAGAGGACTATGTTATAATCAGAAAAGAGACCTGAGGGTAACAGTAAACATCTGCATAAATTGTGTCATAATATAGAAGGATTCTGACCCAAATGCAGACTCCAGACAAGCAGGTGAAGGTGAGAACTGACCAACAGAGTTCAAAGCAAATGTTCAAGAGCTGCAAAAACTAAACAAAGAAACAAAAACAAACAAACAAAAAATTAAAACTAAAACAGTCTGAATGCAGGAGCTGGGGAACATGAGGTTGAATACACACAGAAGGGCAATCAAGCAGACAGGGAAAACAAGATAGAGCTGCAAGGACAACAAACTACTGAAATAAAACAGAAAGTAACCAAACACGGGAATATCTAACACAGAAACACAGACTTAACAGACATGGAGAACACAGGAAGGTAAGAAAACAATCTCAGGGAATTAACTATAAATAAGCACTAATTACAAATTATGAAAGAAAACTCAACCTAAACTGCCAATGAAATCATGGAAAACAAAACAGGAAATCAAGCTAGAATATGAAACTCTAAATCACAAGAACAAACTAACAAAGACGGACTGCAGGGACGAAGACCCAGGATGACGACAAATCTTTCCAACGTGCTAAAATCTGGGTTTATGTGTCCGCTGGAAGAAAATGTTCTGCATTATGGTTTGGGGATCCTTCTGACATGGACTCACACAAGTGACCAACGAGTGAATGACTGAAAGAAGGAAACTAACAAACAAACTGAGGTTTAATTAAAGACTTTACTGGAAGGAGTTGTCCTAGCTGTTACTGTGACATGACCTGAAGAGGACCGTTCAGCCGTTTTAGTCAGAAGTCAAAGAAAGATATTTTTTTTACCTGCAGTACCACCATATGAGCACCAGATGGAAACCAAACACCATTCTAGTACTGTCACTCTTCAATTTGTAGCTGCCTGTTATAGTTTTGAAGTTTCAACATGATTAAAATATTTTAAATGTGGAGTGCCCTGATATGTTTTAAGGATCCTGCATGATTTACATCAAACTGTGCAAGTCAGACAGAGTAGAAATACATCTACACCGTTTTTAGTAACCAGAGGGGTCCAAAGAGTGCAACAACCAAAGAGGACCAGAAGCAAGTTTTCCCCCATTCTGGGAGATCAAATGTTAAATGCAGTGACTAAAGCTAGATATTCAGGTCACATCATTAGGAACAAGCTCTGTAATGATGTTGATGATGATTGTTTACAGATGCTGTACATTTGTGGTGAACTCACAGTAAAGCAACAAAGAAAACACTTCAGGTGGGGTGTGATGATGCATTGCGGATTTTGCTCCAAATTCCAAGATGGACAAGTGGAGGCCAAATGTTTCCCACCTCTAATCCTGTGCTTTAAAAAACACAAGATATTCCTCTTGGTCCTGGGAACATAGTAAACATTGCCCTTTGCATAGTTATCACTTGTGATTATATTTTTGTGTTGCTTTTTTTAATTTAAAGTTTCCAGTGATTTTAATGTAAAGTTAATTGCATCTACAGCTGCAGGAATTGAAACCAGGAAGGAGGAACCTGCTGTTACTTTAAAGTCGTGTGGCAGCATGTTGAGTTATCACAGTTTGTTCAACTGAGTCACGTCAGCCAGATGAAAGGGAAAAAAAAACATGATAAAATAGTTCAGGGGGCTGAATGCGATTGGATGTTTAAACTGCGCGTTTGTTTTGCTGTTACTTCCTGTATTGCTTCTTGCTTTATGTTGTAACATGCTTCTTCCTCTCAGTGTTGTGTGTCAATATGTAACAGTAGTACACAACAGTAGTTTGTTTGTTCATGAGCATCTTATTATTTTCAAATGCATTTTAATTTCCATTAATACTTAATGCATTTCTGTCTCTGCATAGCTGTTGTTTGTCTTGTTTCTAAAGGCGTATAATTTTTTTTTTTTTTTATAATTTCTTCCTTTTTTTTTTAGGCATGTACCTCTTTTTTTGGGGGGGGGGTATTATTTGTTCTAATGAATGTTTGTGTTTTTTTAGTTCTTGTTTATTTATTCAGACCACTGGTGTGGTCTAGACACTAGATACTATTGTGTGTGTTCTTTGCATGAATAGGGCAATCTGACCTTCTACATACACACACACACACATGCAGACACACGCACACCTGGCAGTATGGAATAATAATTATTATTCAGCAGTGAGTTTCTGTGCTGTTTGCTGGCTTTGCTCTACAGAGAAGATTCATTCGTTTCATCCATTTCTGCGTCGTGATAAGCCTGTCAGGTAAACATGGCATACTTTCTGCATTTGAAATCCAATAAAACTGTAATCGCTGGGCTCATTGCAAGATACTTATGGCAATAAAAGTTCATCAGGCAGAATAAAAGAAAACTTTGAGATTTTTTTCATTATTATCATAGCTATAAATCTGATCTGATAAAGGTTTATATTGATTTAAACCTGAACTAAGCAGCAGAGAGACTGAGACATTGATTGTGTGTTAACCATTACCTGTCAGACAGTCCAAACCGATGGACAGACACGCAGGTCCTCCACAGTTACTGGGTAACCACCTAGCAACCATTTCATCATTGCCATAGCAGCCTCTTCACTGCAGAGCAGCCTGGTCCAAAGTCCTCTGCCTTTTTCTTATTGGTCAGAGCTCATGGAGCCAGTCTGACTTAGTGGATGTGGACAAGTTACTTAAGCTCTGCCTTTGATCCAAATAAACCAGGTCGACTGCTGTCCTCCAGCTCGTAGTGGAAACACGTCCCATGATTATGTTCGACCAAGACTGACTTAATGCTAGAAAATATCTTACATGTACCAGTTTTGAAGAAAAGGTATTTTATAAATACAGTATGTTCTTCTGAACAGCCAGGCTCAAAAGAGAGCGGGAACGTGCAGTAACTGTTTGAAAAAAGGGAATTTTTAAAGACATCCCTAAAGTTTCTTCAGATGCTCAAGTGGTTAGCATAATTCCTCCAACCTCAGTGCCTGCACAGGTTGTTTGCTCCTACATTCTGAATATGATGTATATGCATTAGAAAAATCAGCTTGGTTACATTTTTCGACCTCACTTCCTCCTTTACTCTCCGTGTGTTCTGTTTGAAGGAACTATCGCCAGCAATGAGTCAGAATAAGCCTCTAATATCTGAGACGAATGTGGTGTTATTGGGTCACCTGTTTTCTATAGACAGCTACAGATCGTTACAGCAGTCTCTCTGTCTTCTCACTAGCAAAGCCAAATCTGTCTGAGCCAAGATGAAGCTTCATCATTGAGGCCCTGAAGACGTGATGTGCCAAAAATATGCTATCCTGATTACGCTGATCAGAACCAGATACATTTATCAGCAACTTCATTGATGTGAACAACTGGGTGAGGGACGAGTTCAAAGTCTCAGTTGCTGGAGGTGCGCACACACCTGTCCAAAATTTGTTACAAAATCTTTGGCTGTAAAAATAAAACATTTTTTTCGTTGCAATTAAGACAGCATCTGCATTACTGTACATAACATATGTAATAATGTGGATGCTGTACTGGCCTGTTGTGGTGAATAGAGAATGTGAAAGTGAAGCTGTAACCAGCTGGTTGATCTATGTTCCTGCGTTCCTGTGATCATGGATTGTAGGTAGATACATGTGGCAGAGGACCTTGGTTATTTCAGAGGGGCTCAGAGTAGAGCCGCTACTCCTCAACACTGAATGGAGTTGAGGTGGCTTGAGCATCTGAATAGGATGCTTCCTAGATGGGGTGTTTTGGGCATGTCCAATTGTGAGGACAGGGCAGGCCTAAGGCATGCTGGCGAGTTTATATTTCTCAGCTGGCCTGGGAATGCTTCAATGTCCCCCCAAGAAGAGCTGGAGGAGATAGCTGTGGAGAGGGTGTCTTGCATCACTCTGCCTCCATGACCCAGATCTGGATAAGTGGCACAAAAATGGATCTTATCAATTAGACTCAACAATAGGCCTAATAAATATAGGTACAATAGAAAATATACTCATAGATCCCAGGTTTTTGTTTGTTCTTACAGCTGTTGGTAGGAGTCTTTCCTCTGAGTTTATTACATACATAAAGCACAGAACCAGGACCCATCCATTAGCATCTCCTAAGGAGGAGACTGGAGGCATTTATGCACAATGCACAACACTGGTAACTTTGTTAATTATTCATAAGACAGAGACAGGTCATTTAGATTCACACAGCAAAAGATGTTGGTATCTTTCAGACAAGTGAGCTGTGAAACAGTTACAGGTAATATGCTGCAGTCTAATCATTTACAAATCATTTACCTTTATAAAAACCAGCAATGATAAATCCTTCCCCACATGCACAGTTCATTCGGCCTAAAATTACCTCAACCATCACATGCAACACTCGCCTTCCAGCAGTAAGTTTAAATCTACGCATGCGTAGATTTTGTGGCGACAGATGGTCAACTCTCCTCACAAAGAGAGAGAGAGGGAGAGAGACTGGCTGGCACACATGGAAGATTTGTCACGTGATCCCCGGGGCCGTTTTAATGACGCAAGCGCCATATGGCGCGTGCCAGGAGGGCGGGGCCTCAATATGCTAATTAACCCCCACCCCTGTTGTGCGTATTAAGTATAAAAGCAGGAGCATCCCACACACACACCTCAGAAAGCTCATAGCAGATCACGCACAATCCCGCACGGACACGCAGGCAGAGCACGCGGGATGCGTGCGATCTGACACACAGCGGCTCGTTACAGCAGGTAGGTTTACAACAGAATAATAATCAATATGCTATTGATAAATTCCTCTGCTTGCCTGGATCTCTGTTTTTCTGACCTTGAGAATGATAAATCTGATTTGCTTATTTGTGACTAATTTTTCCAAATTAATAAAATATTAATGATTATTTTACCAACCGGTCATCTACTGTATATCAAATTACATGTTAATTAGAAAGTTTCAATAAACCAAGACGCTTGTTCCAAATGATTGTTTTTTGTTTTTTTTATTAAATAAATATGTCTATAGTTTGGCTTGTGTATTTTGTATTCAAGTTTTTTTGGCCAGTTTGTTGACTTTTGTCAGTTATATGTTTTTTCCCTTAAAAATGTAATTCGGTTAATTAATTTTTTCTGTCATTGGTGTTTGTTTATTTTCGTTTCGATTTTATATTTGTGTTAATCCCAAATGTCTGCTCAGCTCCCCTCTGTCTCACCTCCAGCTGTCTGTCGATCTGTTAAATTAACGGAACCAATCAGCGGAAAACGAAAACGGAGGTGAATCGTAATTTATTTGCCAGGTTCTCTTATTATTATTATTATTATTATTATTATTATTATTATTACTATTATTATTAAAACTTAGGCGTCGGGGGCAGCGCAGTTACGTTTTATTATTAAAACGTAACGCGCGGATAAAGACAAGAAACATTTCACGTCACTTTGTTAAATAGTTTAGATTTGAAATGATTGTTTTAAGATTAATTTGAAATTTTGACATAGTTTAAACACTTTCTGTTAAAACAATTAAAAACTGAGCAGATAATTCCTCTCTCTTTAGGCAGTCCGCAATCTTTTGTGCGAGTTTTAGCAGCAGATTTTAATCGCTAAATATTAAAACACTTATTGCAGCTACAAAATTGCACAGCCACTCTTGATAAATTTGCGATTTTTTTCATCACATGAACCGAATTATTTTTTTCGTTTATACAGGTTCGATACGGAGGCAGCTTTTGTCCGCACGTTTTAAAAAAGACCGGAAAATCACATTTATTACATTTAAGAGTTAAGGCTTTCTTTCTTTCTTTCTTTCTTTCTTTCTTTCTTTCTTTCTTTCTTTCTTTCTTTTTTTCTTTCTTTCTTTCAGCAGGCAAATCAAAATGATGTCCAAGTGCTATTTAAAATATTATTGTTTTTGTTTTGTTTTATTCAAAGCATTATAAACATCTAAATGAAGTTCAAACTCCCAACTTCCACATAGACCAAATATTCTGAAGTCATGTCAATAAATCTTATAAACATTAATAATTAATTAATAATAATCAAAAGGAAAGATCCTAAACTGTGACTTGTTCTCTGTTGATCAAAATCAGTTAATTAACTTTTCATCACCATTAAATAAGTGTGGCAGCAACCTTTCAGGAGTGTTTCATTGCTTTCTGATATTCTCTTCATCAGAAATCAGCATCATGACCAGGTCTGTGCTGGAGGAGCAGGGGTCAGTGGAGTCGGAGGAGCAGCAGGAGCTCCGCAGCCCTGCAGGAAGAGAGAGCGCAGGAGGAGTTGCAGGTGGAGGAGGAGGAGGGGAGGAAGAGGAGGACCGCCTCCATCATCTGGAGGAGGAAGAGGAGGACGATGAGGAGGAGGAAGAGGAGGAGGAAGAGGAAGACGGAGAGAACAAACCGAAAAGGCGAGGGCCCAAGAAGAAGAAGATGACAAAGGCTCGTCTGCAGAGGTAGTTTTTGCTTTTCCTCCGCTTGCTCTCAGTCTCTTGCAAAGGCATTATTTTAAAGTTAAAAAAGCAAAACAAACTAAAGTTGCATTAAAGGAAGGGTCACATGGTCCATCCTGCATGAGGACCAGTTTAATAAAGAGCACTTGCACTGGATTAAACTGTTGAAAAAGAAACAAAACAGCTTAATTGGTATAAAAATGTAAAGAGTGATTTAACTTTTTTTCATTTTCTGCATTTTTAAATCTGTTAAAATTCGATTTTTAATATCACACTGGTCCAGATCAATACCCAAAAGCCTCAGCAGTGCAGCTGAACTGTTTTCATGCTGCAGTTACATTAAATGTATCTTTTTATAGGAATATATACACATCAAAATGCATTTAATGAGTTGCATTGTTAAATGAATTGCCACCTTAATTTGCAGTGCTTCTCAGATTTATGGTTTATAATGAATTTCATCTCACTGATTAGCTATCAGTGTTTTGACTCCCACAGATTTAGTAAAATAAATAAACAAAAAAAATGCGCTATACTCTCAGCTCTTAATGGCAATTATGGCCATGAACACAGGGAAAATATTTCACCAGAAGATGGTGCTGAATAAAATCAAAGCTAAAGGAGAGTGAATATTGAGCTAACATTTATTTTATAGATACAAATATGACTTCTGACAATGTTGTCATGACGGCTTCCTAAAACTCACATGAAAGCAAGTGTGCCTGTAGTAACGAAATTTGATAGAAAATTTATTGTTTTAATTTAATGAAGAACAACATTCACAAGGATGATGTGGGCATTTATTAAATTTACTGTCAACCACCAACATTCATTTTAATGTGAAATAATGATTTTAAAGTGTATTCTGCATCGTCCTTGGCCATATTTTGATTAACAGATAACAATGTGTAATTTAATATGCCACTAAACACAGACCAGTCAAAGACAACAAACAGCAGTCTTGTCCTTTAAAATCTCTGATTGGACTGTTCAGTTCACTACTTGTTATGGATAATTAAATGGATGTCTTCTATCTCATGTGTGTAACTACATTATTTGTCCTATACACCGAGTCTTGAGTGCTTGCAAAATGCAACAGCATTGAGTAAAATAAACAATTTTTTTACAATTGTAGACAGTTTTTTTTTTTGCTTGCAAATGTATGCAAACACTTTCTGAATAAATATCATCAACTTTAATCTGCTTTGCGGTTCTGCAGGTTTAAGGTCCGTCGGATGAAAGCTAATGCCCGGGAAAGGAACCGCATGCACGGGCTGAACGACGCTCTGGAAAGCCTGCGGAAAGTCGTCCCCTGTTACTCCAAAACTCAGAAATTATCAAAAATTGAGACGCTGCGCCTCGCCAAGAACTACATCTGGGCCCTGAGCGAGATCCTGCGCTCTGGCAAGGCACCTGACCTCATGAGTTTTGTCCAGGCACTCTGCAAAGGTAAGCCCCACCCAATAACAACAGGCTAGACTGGACTGTACTGGACTGGACTGAGGGCTGACCCAGTCTGATCTCTGATTATGAAATCAACATAAAGGGACTTTGAGGACTCTACTCGGAAAGTGTCTTCCCAGTGCACTTGAGCACAATGAGCAAATGAAAACACTAGCATGTGTATCGCCGACTATGTTTAGTATGATAGTTTAGCAAATAGATGGGACTGCAATAGACCTTTTGTCACCACACATGTTTAAAATTGTCACAGCAGGAGACACACAGGTAAAATTAATGATGTCCCCTGAGTAAAACGCAGCCATCAATACACCCGTGCTTCTCCTACTGCAACAAGGCAGAAAAAGACAAAGAGCTCTAACAGGAAATTTGACCTGTGATGGCGCTAGAGTTTGTCCTCTGGGCACCATGAATCTGCAACATCAATCCATCTAGTAGTTGTTGTAACATATAATGTGAAACAACAACTTTCTGCAAAGATCAACTAGATGAGTCTGTGTCAGATGAACATGTTTTCATAAATTAATTAAATAAATATTTAATGTTACAGTATGCTTAGTGAGCTTTGTGGGTTCTTTTTACTATCAGCATTTAGCTCACTGATTCATCTCATAAAACCACAGTTTCAGATTACTGGTAGATGCATGCAAACTTCCTGCTATCTGGGCTGATGTCATCTGATCTCATGCATAAGATTATGTGTATTAAATTAGCCCGAATGTGATTAAAAATAATAGAAATTGTTTGCTTGCAAACAGCAGTATTGGCAATTATTAACAACTGTTAAGACATATATTTAAATTTAAATGGTACTCATATTTGTTATTAGGTAACAGACATGACTACTTAATAATAATGTTTTTATTACATGTTATATGTAAAAAATTTAATAAATACGAATATTAAAAGTATTCATATGAATTAACATGTATTTATTAAAATATTCAACACCTGGGACAATATACTGATACTAATAAACTATGTTCATATTCATTAACAAGTATTAACAAGCACTACAGGATGCTAACATTTATCCCGAAATAGTGACCAACATGTATTGATCAGTATTGACTAATTATTGTGTTTCTGTTGTCAGGTCTGTCTCAGCCGACCACTAATCTGGTGGCGGGCTGCCTCCAGCTGAACCCTCGGACGTTCCTGCCAGAGCAGACACCAGACCTCCCAGCTCACCTTCCCCCTGCCGGTGCCAGCTCCTATCCTGGACATTTCCCCTACCAGAGCCCCGGGCTGACGGCCGGCCTGCCTAGCCCCCCCTACGGCACCATGGACCCCTCTCACATCTTCCACCAGGTCAAAGGTCAACCCTATGGCCCACTGGAGCCTTTCTTTGATGGCGTCCTGGTGTCGGACGGCCCGGCGTTCGACCCGCCACTCAGCCCACCACTCAGCATCAACGGGAACTTCTCCTCATCCTTCAAGCATGAGGCCATCGCAGCCACTGATTATGACAAGAGCTTCACCTTCAGCGTGCACTATGGAGGGGGAGGAGCTGGAGGACATGCTGCCATCTACGGCAGCGGGGGGTCCAATCCACGCTGTGGTGACCTACAAGTGGACGGGCTGATGGGCTTTGATGGACACTCACACCACGAGCGGCTGATGAATGCCCAGCTGAATGCCATCTTCCACGACTCTTGAGGAAGAAGCGGACGAAGGACTGAGACTGATGAAGACAGAGAGACGTTTATATGAAAAGACAGACAGTCTTGTGTACGTCTATCATTTCATAGCTGTCTTTCTGTCTGTCCTTGCTTTTATTCTTTCTGTCTGCGTCAGGCTCTGCGACTCATCTTGACGACGGTGATGTCGCGATAATGTCACCTTGATGTAACCTTCTTTGTAGCACTTCATCCTGTGGGAGACTCTCTCTGAATGTCTCGTTAATATCCATATTATCACTTAAAAATAATCAATAATCAATGAGCAATAATCTGGAGGAAACTATGCAATTTTGTTGAAACCTGAGTGATCCTCAGTGGATAATTCCAAATGTTGAAAGAATAAAGATTTCTCTATTTTTGGGTCAGTGTGTAAAGCAGTAATGGGCCGGCAATGGGCCGAAGTGTTTATGTGGTTTTTACTTTTTGCTTTTTATAATGTTCCTGTAGTGTTCTGTTAACATTTCATGTGACTCTTGTTCATATTTTATAAGATAGATGTTTATAAATACCTTTAATTAAAAGGGATTTAATGTGATTCATCTGAGAGGCTCTCTTTATGCAAAGCAACACAACAAAGCAAATAAACACATCATTAAATACAAATAACTGTCATCTTAGAGCAGTATATACCATGCACTCAGGTACACTTTATTAGGTACACCGTTCAACTGCTTGGTAATGGCAATATCTAATCAGCCAGTCACATGGCAGCAACTCATTGCATTTAGACCTGGTCAAGACAACCTGCTGGAGTTCAAATGGAGCATCAGAATGAAGAAGAAAGGTGATTTAAGTGACTTTGAATGTGGCATGGTTGGTGGAGCAAGCCATGCTGGTCTGAGTAATTCAGAAGCTGCTGATCTGCTGGGATTTTCCCACAAAACCACCTCTAGGGTTTACAGAGAATGGTCTGAAAAAGAGAAAATGTCCAATGAGTGGCAGTTCTCTGGAGTGAAAATACCTTGTTGATGCCAGGGGTCAGAGGAGAATGGCCAGACTGCTTTGAGCTGATAAGAAGGCAACAGTAACTCAAATAACCACTTGTTACAACCAAGGTATGCAGAAGATCAACAGTTCATGCTGAAATGAGGGATAGCTTCTTGGCACACTTTGGGTTTAAACATCACAGCCTACATGAGTATTGTTGATATGTGTACCCATCTTCTGATGGCTGCAGGATGTGCCATGTCATCTCAAACTGGTTTCTTGAACATGAAAATGATTTCACTGTACTCAAAGGGACTCCACAGTAACCAGATTTCAATCCAATAGAGCACCCGTGGAATGTGGTGGAACAGAAAATTCACATTGCGGATGTGCAACCGAAAAATCTGCAGCGACTGTGTGATGCTATCGTGTCAATATGGAGCAAAATCTCTGAGGAATGCATCCAGCACCTTGCTGAATTCGTGCCAGTCATTTATGTAAAAGGGGGTCCAAGTAGGTGCTAGCAATGTGTACCTAATAAAGTGGCTGGTGGGTGCACAAATCAAATACATGATAATATATAAAAAATTTAAGAACCCAATCAGCCTCAAAAATTTGAACAATCCTTGTTTTTCTTGGTCTTCTTTGTTGGAAACACCCTTCAGTTTCAGACAGTCTAGACAAAAATACTGAAGATGATATTTTGGAAATCAAAGTTCCACAATCTGATTTCTCACAAGGCTGCTGTTGAAAGGTTTTAAAACTGAGGTGAGATTATTTTAATACCACTTAATGAGTATTAACCTGAACAGAAAGAAACCGGCTGCTCACAGCTATGCGAGTACACTTGAAAAATTCCCACTGTTAAAGAAAACAATATTTGATGTCATTAGGAACATCATAAGTTTTACATGCAACGGCTGCGTTTAGGCTCCAGCGTACGGCACTAAATACACGAGGGGGAAACTCATATCTCCTTCCACATGAACTCATGCTAATGACATTATCACGACAAATAAAGGACAAAACTCAGATTACAGTCTCTGTGAGTGAGGGTGTGTGTGTGTGTGTGTGTGTGTGTGTGTGTGTGTGTGTGTGTGTGTGTGAAGGGCACAGATGTTCGTTCTGCAAGCAAGATTTTAATTTATGAAAATGATCTCGTTTATGCATGAGAACCCCCTCCACACACTGCTGTCCTGCTGTGTGTTAGTGCGGGTGTGTGTGAGTGTGTGTGTGTGTAAGTCAACAGGGACAATATGGTGGCTATATCCCACCATTTAGCCTTCCTGTTGGTGGAATAAATGGAATAATAAGGAGAGAAACTCCAACTGCAGCAGAGAAGCGGATCCAGGAACTCTTTCCAGAATATTAAAGCACTGAGAAAAGATACCATTTTATGCTTTTGGTATTTTTACTTTTATTAGACAGTATGATGTAAAAGCAGGAAGAAAATAAGAGAAAGGGTAAAAATGAGCAACACAGGCTCTTAGCTGGAGTAAAACAGTGGCAGCTGATCATGCACCTAGTAAACAGACACCGTGAAGATGAATGCAGAGCTCTGGAGAAAATCCTAATGAAGGCTGCTCGTAAAAACCGTTCACAGCGATACAGCAAATGTGTTATTACACTCAGAACACAGCTTTTGCAGTAGCAGCAGCTGTATTATCAGTATTATTAATTAACAGTATTAGCACAAGTCTTTGTGATAGCAGTTTTGCGTTTCAGTCTGTTGGCTGTTCATAACACTGATTAATGCAGCTTTAACTCAGCCATCTGTCAGCTCCACACACACACACATACACATGCATTTGAGTCATGGCTCATAATATGGTGTTTATACCGGAGCCACTTTCCTCTTTGACTGGCTTTTTATTATAGCATATAGGAGTACTCATACCTTGACTATAATTAAGGTGTATCAAACCACAGGCAGCCATAGCAAAAGTAGTGATGCTTCACGCTCTGTTTTAATTAATTGGCTGGGGCTAAATATGGTATTCATCCATCGGCACGAGGGAGGATCTAAACACGGCTTTTGTGTCTTTAGTTAGTGGACAGAATGAAGCCGTCTATTAAGAGACAATAACAGAATCACTTCCACTGGTTCTACTATACAAGAAAGTCATGTTGTCATAACATATTGTAGTCAGAAAGATAAAGGAAATGAGCTGCAGATCTATGTTTATATAAAGATCAAATGAGCAAAATATGCTGACATACATATTGATTAGTGAGTTTTAGAGGTGCTGTATGTGTGCGTTTTTTAAATTTATTTATTTATTTTTTTTAGGAGAACCAGGTCTGGTGCCAAAGGAGCTAACACTACATAGACACATCTATTCTTAACATCCCAGATATTGTGGTTTCTTTAATTAATTAATTTATTTTTTGCTCCATTTCACTCTTAAAACTATTACATTCACATTAGTATCAAATTAAAATTATTCCAGCAGATATGATAGTCTCTGGTGAGTGGTTAGAAGAATTATATCCCATCCTCCATGGAAAAATGGTTTGAGTGAAGTAAATGTCACACTGAAGATAGAGTGTAATGAGTAGTCCAAGGTTGCAAATGAACTAGAGCCAAAATGTGGCTCCAAAAGCAAGTCAGTCCCCACAAACTCCCAGATTGCTAACTTTACATAATAAATAAACAAGTTAACATCCTGGTTAAAAAATAAAATAAATTTAAAAACTAACAAAATTGACTCTATATGGTTGAAGTCTGGTATAATTCGCCCATTTATATGGATGCTTGTTTCTCCCACTGAATTTTTCTTTTTTGGAGGTTCCATACATTTAAAAGTATTAAGGCTGAAAGTTTTTTATAAATGTGTGCTTATGAGTGTCAAGTTGGTGCCATTTTTCCTTGCTTAGCACTCAGTTCACTGTAAGGCACTGGGTGTTTAGTTCATTATGTTTCAACACCCTGCTAACCACACTAGCCACCCTGACAGTAGTACCTTATAGGTTCCCAGTTAAAAAAAAAACAAATAAAAAAGCAACATGAAATACCAAACTCCAAGCTTTAATATGAAGGAAGCAGGGCCTCGTGGTATTTTAAAGCAATTTCTGAAATCTATTTAAAAAAAAAAAAAGGAAAGAAAAGGAAAGGAAAGGAAAGGAAAGGAAAGGAAAGGAAAAAAGAAAAAAAGAAAAAGAAAGACAAACTTGCTAGGTCACCC
The DNA here is from genome assembly GCA_024447675.2 of Pterophyllum scalare. NCBI lineage: Eukaryota > Metazoa > Chordata > Actinopteri > Cichliformes > Cichlidae > Pterophyllum > Pterophyllum scalare. The sequence continues at coordinate 40,184 of JAMQGT020003826.1, forward strand.
TCTTTTCTCATAGACAGAGACTTTCGCCTTCAGTGACTCCCTTAAAGGCTGATGTTGAAAACAAATACCCCAGTAGTCCTAGTCAGACCTACCCTGTGGTGCTCCAACAAACTAGCCTCAGTTTGGGAGCTCACACAGGTGCGCGTGCGCCTGTTGATTGGATCTGCCGCGCGCTCGAGCTGTGAGTCCGCTAAAGCTGCTGACGGTTGCCATAGCGACAAGACCCCGGAAACACACCGCGATCAGCTTACTACGTGTTTACCGGAGGGGAGCAAACTCAGAACGGTAGAGTTTTTTTTATTTTATTTGTTTGTGCGTAAGTAGACGGTCAATATGTCGGAGCCCGAAGAGGGGCTGAGGAGAGGACAGCGAGAGAGCACGAAGAAGAAGAAGAAGAAGAAGAAGGGGAAGCTGAGTGGGAAAAAGGAGAAGCGGGAAGGAGAGGAGCAGGTGGAGGTGGAGCAGGAGGTGCAGAGGTGAGTTGTTCCTCATACAATAAAGTGGCACGGCAGAGGGGAGAAAGAGCCGACTTTACGCCGTCAAAATCCGTCCCTTCAGAAAGCTTTTCAAAGTAAAAGCACTGCACTTAAATCCTTACAAAGTCAAAGAAAAAAAAAAAGAAAGAAATGATTGAGCCAACATGCAGCTACTACTTTTCCGGTTTAGACATATTATTGAGGTACTATCTCCCGCAGCCAAAATAGTACTAGAGACAGAAATCTAAAAAGTACTTAAAAGGGTCTAATTGGCCTTGCAAAGCGCGCAGCTGTTCACCGTGACTTTGAAGAGACTGAACTGTTTATCCTCATGTATAAAGTAAATTAAATTAAATTAAATATGTTGAAATAGCACTTATTCAAGCACTTTATACAGCATGCCTCACTCACCCATTTACTCACAGATTCATATAAGCACTTTCTATTTAGTATTCACACTGCCATGAAATCATCAGGAGCAACTTGGGGTACAGAATCTTGCCCAAGGCAGCCAGGCATCAAACCACCAACCTTCCAATTAGTAGATGGCCTGCTCTACCTCCTGAGCCACAGCCACTCCTACATGTAAATTCTGTCCAATATTAATGAAATAAGCAAACTTTTAACTGCATCAAAAGGAATATTGATTGGCTATGACCTAATTCAAGTGAAGAGAATTTGTGATGCCAGATGTTTAATAGTGTCAGATGTCTGAGCAGAAAACCACTCAGAGATCTGTAGCAATATAGAGTATCCCAGATGAATGCTTTCACATGAATCAGCTGTTTTCTTAATCATTTAACTTCTTTTGTCATTTTTCTTGCAAAAAACAAACATTTCCTCAAAAATGAGGATTTTAGGCTTTTCTTTGTCACAAAAGTTGGCATTCAGAATATCTCTGTATTTTGGACTAGAGTTGTCATGAAACTAGAATTTAAATCTCCATATTTGATACCATTTTTGAATCCACAAGGCCAAAAAAGGAAAGACAAAAAATTAAGACATTTTTAAAAATAAAGATTATAACAATACAAGCAAAATTAGTCACATCACTATTGTTAAGTTGCAGTACCACAGTTACAGTACCAGTGTGTCCAAACTTTTGACTGGCACTGCATATTAACATATTTGTAAGGTGTATTTATGACAAATATTTTAAGATTCTCTTAGGTAGTGCCAAAAAATAGACAATATTTTTTAGGTTGTATGAGGTAGTGCTGTGGTTCTGGTGACCTGGCTCCATGTTTTGGTTGCTGATCAAATAGAGCTGGTAAGGTGCAGCTGTTTCAGCTTCAGTTTGGGACTTTAATGTAACAGTTTTTAGACACACATAACTGTGTTATCCTGTGAAATTAACACCATCTTTTATAAAGTTACAAGTGGGCAAGACTGATAGTACTTGCTCCCACATTAAAATTATTGTTTTATTATTAGCCATAGCTGCTAGCCACAACCATATTGATAACAGATGGCTAATGTGGTGATTGAATAAAGGTACTACTCTCTTATTTCTGCAAAAGTTGCCACAGCAGATGGATCCACGTGATTGATATGTTTCTGATGCAACCCTCCCAACTATTGGTGCTTGGGACCTGTGTCGTGCCAAAAAGTGATCGTCTGCCAAAGACAAATGCAAATATTTGCCAAAATATGATTGTCTGTATTTAAACTGTTGTAAATGACTTGTTGACCTATAATTTGTCAAATATCCTGTATATTCCATGAATGATATAAAGTCATTTTGAACCAGAAAGAACATTTCTGTCACAAGTACAATGAGTTGCATAGAGTCTTTGTCACGGACTTATATAAATGATATCCTTTATTTATCCAGGTGAAAAGTGTTACGGAGATAAAACATCTCATTTTCAAGAGCAACCCAGCCAAGAACGCAGTAGAAATGGGAACAAATATAAAAGTTCTATAAAAATATTTTAACTGGAAAAAAAGGACTGGATTGATTAGTGTAGGTATCCTGCTGACTACAGCCTATTCACCAAAATATAACCAAGGTTATTAGACATAAAAAAACATTTACAAACATCAGCAGTCACTTTTTGGCATGACATTGGCATGTGGTGTGCACTAGCTTGTGACCCCCTGGGGCTGGGGGGTGACTGCTAATAGTTAAGCAGCTAACGGTAATATGTACACCAGCCAGGTTAACATTTACAGTTCAATATTTCAGTGCTGCTGAAATGGGCACTTTAATGACCTCTTGAAAGTGTTGTTCAGTGTTGTTAACCTCAACTACTGAAGCTGTTAATGATGGGAGGGTCTGTGTGCCTGCTGGTTGAGTGAAGTTGTGTGTCAGTTGGAGGAGGCAAAGACGGCAGTACTGTTGCAAAGGAGTGTCTAGTCTAGTAGTAATTTTTTTGTATCGATTAGTTTCTGGGAATGTTTTTGGGGTTTTTTTTTGACAACCTTATTTTGGTTGGTTGAATAATAGAAGACATTACAGTACACCTTCATGGGCTCTCGTAAAGTCTATTAATCAGCAGTTTCATTCCTTTCTGACAGTTGAAAGGCTAATAGAATAAGCAGTAAATTGAATAATCAATATTTTCTGGCATGCCCAATCATCACTTGGCTGAATTATTTATATATGAGTTTACTGATATCTGTGACATCTTTTTGGATAAATTCATCTGTGTGTTTAATGTGTGTCAGTGAGTGTGTTGTGCTGCGTGGGATCTTCAAACTGGGTAAGAAGAGTCATGATGTGCTGCTCACCCGAACCAGACTGACCTGGACCCCCATCATCCCAGAGAGCCCCACAGGTCAGTTTCCATGGGAATGGGTTGTCATGGTGAAGTGTAGTCTTGATGGTGTCAGACAGACTGTGTGTGATTGTCTCTCTGTGTGTAGAAGCAGCTGGTGCTGCAATGGAGAATAGTTTCTCATGTTAATACCACCTGAAACTTGACATAACAATGTGCACGCGCACGCATGCACGCACACGCACCACGCACGCACACACACACACACACACACACACACACACGCAAACAGTTCCACTGTAAAACAATTAAGAAGAGGGCTCTGAAAGCTGAAAGCTCTGCCTCCCATTCTACTTTTAAATACCCTAGGAACCACAAGTAAGCCAGCAGTGTAACTTGTGCTCTATTGGGGTGATACAGTACTATGAGGTATTTAAGATGAGATGGGCCTGATTATTCAAGACCTTGCATGTGAGGAGAAGAATTTTAAATTCTATTCTGGATTTAACAGGGAGCCAATGAAGAGAAGCCAATATGGGAGAAATATGCTCTCTCTTTATAGTCCCTGTCAGTACTCTTAAATCTGGGTCAAAGAGCAAACCAAAAAAGTGAATCATTAGAACATGTTAAAAATGTTAAATTGTATGCAACCTGCTTCCTGAGTTGCAATCCTTTTTGTTTGTTTGTTTGTTTTTTGTCCAGGTAGTTGTTGCAGCATCTTTGTTCTGATTCTGAAACACGTTAAAAATCTTGTTTCATTCAGTTCACACAATATGTTCTGATCCATATGGTATGGAAGCACATTGCATTTGCAAAAGAGAAACTGGAGAGGTTATCCCTATATGGGATAATGATGATATGAGATCATAATTTTAGTTAAGTGATTTTACATCATGTGCTGTAACAGGAGCCCTGTTTTAGCTTATGTTTGTTTAGATTTTAGTAAGTTAAGTATAGTGCTTTAGCTATTAGAATTGACAGCCATAATTAGAAGATCATGATTGATTATGAGTTGAAGTATATCAGACTAATAGGGCAAGAATTGACATTCATGCCTATATGCATTGCTTAACATCATTGTCCTATCTACTTAATTGTAGTGATGATTAACCATCTTTATTTTACCTTTATTGATGAGATATTTATTTATTTAGTAAATGCAGTTCACCTTCTTAGTCTTTAGAAGTTCTGTATCTTTAAATGACCTTCCCTGGGTTTCACACATCACTGATTAATTAACTTTTAGACTGTGGCTAGAGACTGTTATTATTATTTTCTTTACCAAATCAGAGTTTGGCCATTTCAGAGCGATTGGATTTGTTGTTCTTTGTTTACTAATTCTAAAATGTAAACATTTTTAGACAGTTGCAGGAAACAGGAAATGTAGAAAAGAGAGCAGAGGAATGAAATGAATCAACCTCGCAGGCTGAGAGTCTAACCAAGGACTCAGTTGCTGAGGGCATTTTTGACTGTGGGGTATGCACACTACCCACTCTAGTAATCAGATTGCCTTTAACCTTCACCTTGCAGAGCTAACTGTCAAGTTATTAAATCCAAAATGCACCTCAACACTTCCCTAATAGAAAATCTCTTCCCTTTTCTGCCACATAATAAAAACAGACTTGTGCAAGATCTATTTTTCATAGAAGAGATGCGCAACTCCTTTTTTCCTTCACCTGCAATTATAGCCACCATCAGTGTAAATAGTCCAGGCCATCATCATCCTGCATCTACATCTCCAGCTTGCAAAACCAAAACCTAGCACTTTGATGACTACTTTAAATGTTAAAAGTTCCTTTTCTTGTAATATGGTGGTGTAATTGTGATATGCTTTAGATTTTTGGTTGAAATCCATTCAGACAGAACTGGTTAGTGAAGCAGGATGAAGGTGTAATTTAAATGTGTGTGTGTGTTGCTGAAGCCAATCTGTTTTGCTGTATTTCATCCAAGCTAATGTCATTAAGCCAGCACTGTGTGTGTGTGTGTGTGTGTGTGTGTGTGTTTGGCAGTAGTAGAGAGCAGTTGGTTCGGCCCATGGGGGGTTATTAGAGTCTCTCAGTGTGAGGAGATTAACACACACACATACATACAAACACACACACATACAGTCAGCCTGTCAGCATGCTGTGTGTGTGTTGATTAGATATTTTTATGTAAATGGATCAGCTGTTGTTGTTTGTTTCTACACATAAATTCATCCTGTCTGTCTCTCTGTGTGTCAGGGAGGTGAGACCTGAGCCACCAGACAGTTGTGTTGTGTCAAAGCAGAAACCTGCAGCAGTGCAAAAGAATTTAAAGCTCTAAGTGCAGTTAGTGCACAAGAAATCAATACACTGTTTGGAATCATCATATTGCCACACAGCCCTTTTTAATACAAGAAAAAACACCTCATGTGGAAAGATGTGGAGTATGTGTGAGAGTGAAGAATGTGCTGCTAAAGCAAAACAGACGAACAAACAACAAAAAATTTTCCAACTGAAGAAACTGAAACAATAGCATCCAAAGAGGAAATATTAAACCTTGTTCAAATAGAGTGTGGTTTTAATAGCCTCACTAGATTTGTTTTTGTCTTTATAGTGATAAGCCTAGTACTTTAACTCAATATTTCTTGTCCCTTAGTGTTGTAGATTTAACTCTTCTTTGAACATTTTTTGTTTTCGTTTTGAAAAATTGTAAATACTAAATTTAATAACATAGTGATTCATATGATCATTATTATTCTATTTCTGGGTCTACATGTTTGCAGAACAAAAAAACAATTGTGGTTAAAAAAAATCCACACAATGATGTGATGATGTGTAAGCACTGATTTGTGTGTGCACTGCAGTGGTCCCTATGACCCAGGGTTTTGAATTTTTGAGTTTTGTAATTTGACATTACGATTTCTAGGGCTTCTGTGTTTATCTTTGTTTCTCATACAGTTTGTTCCTTTCTGATCCAGTTGACCCTAGTCTTGTCTTTGTCTCTGTGTTTTATCCTTAGCCCCACTTGTGTGAAATAAGTTGTGTCTCAGTGTTTGTTTACCTCCCTCTCCTGGTGTCAGGTTCATGTGTCTTAGTCCTGGCCTCTGTGTTTAGTTATTTCCTGTTTTATTTTGGTCAATCTTCAGTCCTTGTGTGGTGTGTTTAGTTTTGCTTCCTTTGTTTCGCTCCCAGCTGTTTCCTATTGTCTTGTTACCTGTGTGTATATATTGCCTTTGTTTCCCTCTGCACTTTGTCGCGTCGTCTCCTCATGGTGGTGTGTCCATATGTTCCCTGTTTTGCCTGGATGATTCTTTGTGTTTGGATTGTTTGCCTTGTTTCTCTTCTGGAAGGATTTTTGCATTTAGTTTTTGAACTGTGTAATACAGCCATTTGAGTTTACGCCTGTCTAAGGAGTCCTGCGTTTGGGTCCTTATCTGCCTGCCACAGTGCTCGCCTATGACATGTGAACCGTTTGTGACTGTGACCCAAGATTGAAATGGTTTTAAGCAGTGTTTAATTTGTAATGAGCTATGTTGGACGCCCTTGATGCCAGACTATTATTACATTATTACATTATATACATTATTATTGGATTGGAAAATTTTAGTCTGTTCAGCTAATAACAAAAACACACACACACACACAAAAAAGAAAACATAATTAGAGCATTATCCAGATACATTAACACATTTTTTTATGCTTGCTGAGCTAGAAAAGTTTGATCAAAATGTGACAGTGAAAACAGACTTGGTGAATTCACTTGTATTTACCCTCCACGGAGGAGACAGAGAAGGTCAGAAGAAGATAACATGAAAAGTGTATGTCGTGATGAGATCTTTTTGTGATTTCTTGGACACTTATAAAAAGAGAAACACACTCCTTTAATCACCTCATCATATTCGCTTTTTATGCAGAGGTTAAATTACTCATGACTGAACAATCAGAGCCACTCCCTGCTTATCTCAATACAGCCAATAGTAGTGGTGAAAAACACACATTAATTTCCACTTCTTGAAATTTCTCGTAGTTTGACTGGGAAACACTTCTGAAACCACTTAAATGTCCTCATGATATTCAAATTGCAAAAGAAAGGATTTTGTGTCCATCAACAGTAGATTTATACCAAATTTAGTCTTTTGGCATACATAACATGATCACTTTTCTAGTTCACATCACACTTGTAATAAACCTTTTGTTTTGCTATGAAATTCTTGTTTCTCTGCAAAGATCTGAAACTTCCTGCAGATTGGGAAGCATCTCCGGAGTTTTCAGGACTAGTGAGAAGTGTAAAGAGACATTAGCTGATCAGTTTACTATATCTGAGTGATAGAGCAGAATACATGATTATACACACCCCATTTCTGTATATATTTGTGTACTTGTATTAGTAATGCTGTGGGGGCATAAATCTGTTCAGTACTCACACAGTGAGGACTCACCTTGCTTTTGGGGTACAAAAAAGCAAGTCTGCATATTTTGAATTATTATTAGATGGTGGAGAAGTGGATAGGGGAGGACTCCAGGAAATAAATGTAAATCAGTGTAATGTTCTCTGAAGTGATGGAAGTATGACTCTGATCCATAACTCCCCACAGTTACCACATGGCCTGGTCACCATGAGACTGGACTGCCACTGGGAGGGTTTGTATATGTGTGTGTCTGTATGTGTGTGTTGGGACCATGTGCAAGCGCTAACAGTTTATTTCTCCCTAGTTCTGTCATTATTTCAGAATTAAAGGTTAAAGGCCTCTGGGGAATGAGTGGGTAACTAGTTGTTAAAATTAGTAGCAAGAGGAATAACTACATGAGAAATAGATTTATTTTTATATCTGTGTGTGTGTGTGTGTGTGTGTGTGTGTGCGCGCGCGCACGCGTGTTAGCACAGCAGGTTGTGAGGACATGATGGGAAACTCATCTCCATCTGGAATGAACCAACGTGTGAGTGTGTGTTCACAGTGACTCTGTCGGTTCTGTCAGCTCAGATCAGAGTCATCTTTATTGGGTTAGATGGAAAATCATCATCCTATCTCTGACAGCATTCCACTGTGTGTGTTTTTCTATCCAGCTATGCTTTTGCTGCATTGTCTGTGTGTTTGGGATCATTGTCATGCTGAAAGATGAAACTGCCAATCTGATGCTTTTCAGATAGTATTGTATGGTGGATGAAAAGCTGACTGTACATTTGTGGGTTCATAATTCCATCAATTTTGATAAGATCCACAAACACCACTGGCTGAAATACAGTCCCAAATCACTGTCGCTGTTGAACCTCTCTCCTGTCCTCCTCCATACATATTGACAATGATTTCAACCAAAAATATGAAATTTGGATCCATCACTCAATCAGACCTGTTCAGTCCAGTTCTTGTGTAATTTAGCATACCTCAGTCTTTTCTCCCTGTTTCCCTTCCTTAAGAATGGCTTCTTGACCACCACCCTTCCACTGAGACCATTTCTAATGAGGCTTCAGTGAACAGTAGATGGATCAGCTGTAGGGCTAGCTGTGTCTCAGGTCCTGTGTCAGATCTTTGCTTGATTTTTTTCATAGTTCTTAAGAACATGACTTTCAGATACCGTTCATCTGCTATAGACAGTTTTAGGCCTGCTACTTGATCTTTTGTCTTCCACTTGTCCAATTTCCTCACATTTTTTAAGGACACACTCTGCACATTATGCTGAGATATGCCTGAGATATGTGCCTTTCACTAATAGATCTTTGGGAATCACCTTGTTGGTGATTTTATTTCTACTATGTTATGCCTTTTAAACTGTGTTATTGTTGGCATATTTCATAGATTTAACTAAAGAAATGGGAACATATTATGAGTTTTTGTGACAGGCTGCTAGTAACAAAGTGCCTAAAGATACAATTTAAAAGTTCTTCTTTGTTAAGTTGTCTGTTACGTGTAGAGTTAGGTGCCTTTTTTATGCTTGAATGATTCATAGGTCAGTGTTAAGTGGCTTAAAAAAACAACAAAAACATTTCTCTGGTCAGGTACAAGGACTGGACTGAGTGAAAAAGCAGCCAATATCCAAAGAACAAAAAAAGAACAATAGATGAGATTGGTTTAAAGTATCTTTATTGACCAACATGTTACCATTCAGACTCAGACTCTTTTGCTGCTGCTGCTTTACTGAAAAAGGAAACCTGTATTTGTGGCACACTGCTGGCTGTTGGATACATGATGTCATTTTGACGTCTCTTTAGAGGCCTCACCTGAAAAGCCCATCTCTTATTTGACTCAGAAGACACTTACTTTAAAGGGGACATATCATGCAAAATCCACTTTTTTAGC